>JAGKPY010000002.1:212079-242671 GCA_022609225.1 Boeremia lycopersici | reverse complement strand
TGATTGTCACAGACTGCTGTTGATTGTCACAGACTGCTGTTGATTGTCACAGACTGCTGTTGATTGTCACAGACTGCTGTTGATTGTCACAGACTGCTGTTGATTGTCACAGACTGCTGTTGATTGTCACAGACTGCTGTTGATTGTCACAGACTGCTGTTGATTGTCACAGACTGCTGTTGATTGTCACAGACTGCTGTTGATTGTCACAGACTGCCGTCAATCTCACTCGACCACTACCCACCTCTCAGCCGATACACAAAAACCTCGACGCTTTCCCCGCCCACACGCTCATCGCCCGGCAGCCCCCAAGACGTCGCGGCCGTCTCCTCAAAGCGGGCATGGCGCATGAGCTCGAAAAACACCTTCTCGCTCTCATGCCGCGGCTTCGAGGCCACGACGACGGCGACGCGCGGGTGCAGGGCGGCCAGGCGCGCCAGCGAGCGCACCAGCGCGGGGCTGCTGTCGGGGTTGTACGTGCAGTCGGCGACGAGGGCGAGGTGCACGGGGGCGGTTTCTGCGAGCCAGGCCGGGGCGTCGGCGTCCCAGTCCCACTCCTCGAAGCGCACGCGTGCGTCTGGCGCCAGGGTGTGCTGGGCGGTGGCGAGGTTCTGCGCTACGATGCTGCGCGCGGCGGGGAGGTCGGTGAGCACGACGTGCGCGTGCGGCAGGAGCGAGGCGAGGGCTAGGCCGACCAGGCCGGTGCCGGTGCCGAGTTCGATGGCGGAGAGGTGGGCGAGGGCGGCGGGCGGGAGGGCGAGGGCGGACGCGAGGTCGGCTGCGAGGTCGGCTGCGAGGTCGGGCGATATCAACCCTGGCTCCCCCGCCGCCACGAGCCCGCCCACAGCGCTCGCAAGCGCGATCCCCGCGTCCCTGCACTGTCAGCCAGCTGCCTGCAGCGCGGGACTGCTCGCATACCACACGTGCCGCGCAATGCTGTCGCCCGTCTCCTCCCACACGCACACGGTGCGGTGCGCGATGCGCAGGCGGCGCTGCACGAGCGGCGGCGCAGGCGCAGGCGCGGGCCCGAACTCGGCGCTCCATGCCGACAGCACGGCGGGGGCGGCGGCGCACAGCGCGGCGAAGGCGTCGTGGGGGGCCGCGGGCGCGGGGGTGATGCGCAGGCGCAGGGTCGCGGGGTGCGAGGGCTTCAGCGGCAGCGTGATGGCGAGGGTGCGCGCGCCGGCGGGCCAGGCCGTGGTGCGCGACGCGAGCACCTTGTCGCGCCCATCGACGAGTGCGGCCTCCAGCGGCGTGTCGTACGGCAGCGTCGAGTCGCCCAGGTCCGACGTCACGGCGATCAGGCACGCGACGTGCGGCTTGCCGGTGCGCTTGTCGGCGGCGATGCGCGGCGTCTTGAGAAAGCGGATGTAGCGCATGGTCGCATGCTTGGTGCTGAGCGCGCGTCGTTTGGAGTGCCGACTGGCTTGAATTACTGCACGGGAGCGACTCTCGATAGAGATACCGGTACGGTTGACTGCTCACGTGTTTCTGCGTCGATTGGATGGGACGGCGGTTGACGCAGCGGCTAGCGCTGCGAGGGCTCAAGCGTGCGTTCCTCCATCAACCCAGCCCGCCCCGCCACGGCCGCCGACGACGACACCACATGCATCTGTCGGCTGCCCGTCCAGCGCCGCCCGCGCACCCGCCACCATGTACCGCCGCGGCGACCCGCGCTGGAACCGCACCATCCAGCACATCTCGGAGAACCTCGAGCACGCCAACGAAACCGCGGCCGAGAACCTGTACGGCTTCACCCAGAGCTACGTGAACCCGTGTCTGGCCTCGGCCACGCGCTGCTGCAACGCCGCCACCGCCCCGTGCTTCCCGTCCACCAGCGACCGCCGCCGCCGCCACCGCGCCCGCTCGCGCGGCCGCGCCGAGCTCAGCTTCGACTTCTACGACGACTGGGACCACGACGAGACCGACGGGCTGCTGGGCTGGGGCCACGACAGCCTGGACCGCTTCCTGGGCGCCACCAGCTACGGCACCGCCCAGCAGCAGCAGCCGCCGCCCGCGCGCCCCATGGCCTACGCCGCCCGCGCCCCCGCCCGCGCCCGCGACCCGCGCTTCGACGCCGCCCGCCGCAAGTCGGCCGCCGCCCCGCACGCCGCCCCGCACGCCGCCCCGGACCCGACCCTCATCCCGTCGTCGTCGTACTTTGGCTTCCTGGCCCGCCTGCCCTTCAACCTGGGCCGCAAGGGCCTGCGCTACAAGCCCAGCGCCGCCGACCTGACCGAGCACCCGGGCGCGCGCCATGTCGCCGAGGCCCAGCCGCTGCTGGAAGACAGCGACGAGGACCGCGCGCCCGCCCCGGACCCCAAGACGCACCGCCGCGCCCGCAGCAACACGCTCACCTCGCGCCACACCACGTCGTCGCTGTCGAGCCGCGGCGACATCTTCCCGTCCGAGGACGAGCTGGACGACGCCGTGCCGCTGGACGACGAGTTTGCCTTTGTGCTGGAGCGCCGCGGGACGGGTGACGACAAGGCGTCGGAGGGTAGTAGTGTGCGCAGCCCCAGCGCCCGCACGAGCAGCAGCCACCGCATTGAGACCCTGGCCTGCCATGTGTCTGTGCCGACGCCCGCGGAGCTGCAGTGGGAGCGAGGGGCCAGAAAGGAAGAGGAAGGCCGGGGGCACCAAGAGGAAGAAGAGGGACAAGGGCAAAGCCAAGAGGAAGACGCCTTTGTGCCGGCGCGACTCCCGCATTTCGGCTCCTGAAGCTTATATAGTAATACCACATGAAACCCCCAATCCTCACACTACACCCCCAAACGTCACCTTCCTCCCCGTCAACCCCCCATACATCTCATCCAACACCCCGCGCTTCCGCTTCCACCCCGCGTCCCGCTGCACCTCGTCGTCCCGCTCCTCCTCGTCCGCCGCCACATCCCCCGCCGTGCGCGGCGTCCATGCGCTCACGCTGCCGTCCACGTGCGCCGCGTACAGCTCCACCGCATGCGCCCGCCACGCCAGGCTGCTGATGCCGTCCCGTGCCTTGCCCGCGCCGCCGCTCGCCGCCTCGCCCGCGCCCGCCGCCCGCTCCGGACGCCGCATGCGGCGCTGCAGCGTGCCGTCGAACAGCGCGTACGCGAGCACCTCGTGCCGGTTGGGCAAGAACAGCGCGTCGGCGTGCGCCGCGAAGAGGTGGCGCGGCGGCAGCACCGGCACCGTGGGCCCCAGCCCCGAGTTGCGCACCGCCGGCCCAAACGACGCGAGCGTGTTGGCGTACGTCGTCGTGTCCCACACCCGGATTCGGTTGTCGTGCCCCGCCGACACGAGGTGCCGCGCGTCCTCGGTCCAGACGAGCCCGTTGACCGCCCCGCGGTGCGCCTGCGCGTGCGCGCGCGGCGGGGCGTACGAGTGCGTGGGGCCGGCGCGGCCCGTGGCGTCTTCGAGGTCGAGCGTGCCCAGGGACCCGACGCTGCGGCGGATGTCCCAGAAGCGGACTGTGCCGTCGGTGGCGCCGGACGCGAGGAGGTGGTCGGTCACGGGGCTCCAGGCGGTCGAGAGCACGGCGCCCGTGTGGCCGGCCAGGCTGTGGGTTGTGGCGCCGGAGCGCAGGTCGATGAGGCGCACATTGGGGCCCTGGGTGGCGCAGGCGATGAGCAGGTGCGAGGCAATGGGCGAGAGGGCCATGTTGTAGACGACGGCGTCGAGGTCGAACGAGGCCGACGCCTGGAGTGTCTCGCTGGAGTAGAGCTTGACTGTGTGGTCGTACGAGGACGTGAGGAACGCGAGCGAGTCGAACGGGTAGAAGCTGAGTTGCGTGATTCCCAGTTTGTACTCCTCGGCCGTCTTGTTCACAGCTGAGAGAGGCAGCTGGGTCTCTCCGCTCTCAGTCGCGGTCGTCTGCGCCTCGAGGTCCCATATCGCAATCGAAGAGTCTGCGCCGCCCGACAAAAGGTACCGTCCTTCAAATCTGTCAATGGTCAAGGCATTCACGCCTGCAGCGTGGGCTGGAATGCGAGCATGAGGGTCGTCTGCCGAGGGCAGCCGCTGGCTGAATGTCACGGCAGCCGGCTGCAACGCGTAGACGAGACTCGTCGCCGTCGCACGTTTGAGAACATCGCCGTGTGCGAAGCCGTATGCGCGGTCAAGCAAGTGCTGTTGGGTGGTCATATGCGTCTACATGCTTTGCGTCGAGGTTGCGAAGGCGGACAACTAATTGTGAGTGACGAGCATGACGTCGGTGTCGGTCGCGCCCTTTGCCGCCCTTCGCCGCCCTTCACCACGCTAAACTTTTTCGTCCAAGCTCCAGCCACTGCACCACCAACATGTCGCTCAAGTCGTTCAGCAGATCCAGACGCCCGTCTGATGCTTCCGTCGGCGACGAGAGTGTAGTAGGAGAGAAGTCGTCTAGGCGCACTGCCAACGTTTACGATGCAGTTGCAGGTAATTCTGCTCTGCACCAATACAGGCGCTGTACTGACAGACCAAGGACGTGTCACGCAGGCAGGGCTGATTGGTAATGTCACGGACGTGAAAAGCTCGCGACAACTCCTGCGACCCGACGAGGTCCTCTTCAAGCAAGCCAACGCGCCAATCCGGTACGAGGAAACCGACTACTACAACGCACATGCCCGCCTGCCTGCCAACCAACAGCTCCCAAGTGGCGACCTACTGACTGCAATCCATGCATATGTGTCAAAGCTCTATTCGCGTACCGCAGAAGGGGACATCCAGCCTGCTTACAAGAGCATGGACGAGACTGCACTGATCGCTTTTGGCATTCTCATGGAAGAGACGGCGCGAGAAGTACTTGGCGAGACGGGCGACTTTGCATTTGTCGAAGCAGCCAGCGAAGGTGAAGAGGAGCTTTTCGACTCCGCGGAAGAGACTGATGTGCAGAGCGAGAGAGAGGCTTCGCGGGAAGCTTCGCAGGGAGCGTCAGTCGGGGAGGACGGTGATTCAACAAGCGATGGTTCACGGTATTCCTCAGATGAGTCGGATTGAGTTTGTTCCAGCCAGTGTGCAAGAATGTGAAGAACAGCATCTACCGAGGTGCCCAGAGACGTGCGCATCGCAGAGTTTAGCAGCACCAGGCATTGTATCATTTCTACGAGGATTCAGCACGATTCTGCGGCTGGGTGTGGACTCAAATTCGGTATGACGGAGATAAGCTGGTAGGCAGGGTATACTACGTGACTGCCTTTCCAACGCTGCTGGTCTAGCGCCATGGGTCGAGGAAGGAACGTTCACGGGCATGCCTCACGTTCTCCCCTGAGCTCAACTCACCCTCACCCCAATCGACTGCAATACTACTTGATACGAGATCACACTCATACCACCATGGTAAGTCACTCAGGGTGCGCACCTGCACTATTGCTGATCTCTTCAGGCACCGAAAACCATCATCAACACTCAAAAGCAGGCCACCATCCTCGCATGGCTCCAGAAGACTGCACTCGCATATAGCCTCAAGGATCTGGAGAAGCTGGTGCCCTCAGTCACCTCCATCAACGGCATGGCTGTGAAAGACTACATGCAGGCGCTTCAAGACGATTCCCAGATCAACGCTGAAAAGATCGGCAACGGAAACTGGTATTGGTGCTTCCCAAGCGAGGCAAAGAAGAAAAAGGAGACTGCGTTGGCAAAGGCACAAGAAGAGCACGATAAAGCCAATGCCACTGCTGCGGACTTACAGGCAAAGGTGGACCTAGCTGGCGCTGCACAAGCAGAGGATGAAGAACTTCTCGCGGAGACAGGTGCGCTACACGGCGTACGCAAACTCCCTCATTGACATCAGCAGGTGGGGATCGCAAGACGCTCATCGCAAAGCACGACGAGCTCACCAAGGAAGTCGAGAAGCTCCGCAAGGAGCTCGCTGCATACAGCGAGTACGATCCAATCGAGCTGGACAAGAAGATTGAAGAAATTCGACAATCACGAGCCGCCGCAGAGAAGTTCACCGAACACATCTACTGTATGGAGAGCTGGCTGAAAGCGCGGGTGCCGGATCGAGAAAGCCAGATTGGCGCTCTGAGGGAAATCTACGGCGACGAGTGGGATGAGGAGGATGGAGGACTCCGGGAGCTCTGACGCTTCCGTGGGTAAGTATGTTGTGCGACGTCTGGAGTTGCTCGAGCATGTGCGGACACAAGATCAATGCGCCGAGAAGGGGTCCAAATTTAGAATCATGTAGGTGGCACGTACAAATTGTCAGCGAATAATTCTCCCAAAGATGCGCGTCTTTCACAGCATCATTGTGAATCATTCGGCACTATGCCAAATGCGTGCCTGAGTCACTTTAATGGCTGGTTCGAGGCTACCAGATTATGTGGCGGACGTGCGCACGGCCTCCGTCATTGATTGATTAGGTCGCTTGCAAAAGAGTGTCATGTGTAGCTTTTACAAACGCTCGTCAGCTCCACACGCTTAACAACCACCTTCGCTGGCCTGCGCCAAACCGTTCACTGTTCCTATTTTTCCTTCTCTGTAACATTTGACCACCCATTTGTCACCACATAACCGCCCGCAAATCTTACAACAGACAAGTACCCCGCAATGGCCGACGCTGGAGCCCAAGAAACCCCACAAGGACCGACAAGCCCGGCGAGACGAGGAGGGAGGGGTCGGGGACGTGGGAAGGGAGCACAGCCCGGTGCGGAGGACGGCCCAGAACACTCCAGCTCCCGAGGCCGTGGCAGAGGCGGCGCTTCAGGGGGTCGTGGACGAGGTCGTGGGAGAGGGGACGGCGGCGCAAATGGTCGGGGAGGGCGAGCTGCGGCGGACAAGGGCAAAGCGCCTGCTGAGGAGGGCGACGAACAGCCCAGATCGGTGCCCACAATCGCGAGACCGCCTGTAGAGGAGGCAGTCGACGACGATGCCGAAGTCTGCTTCATTTGCGCCTCGCCCGTGCAGCATACCGCCATTGCACCCTGCAACCACAGAACCTGCCACATTTGCTCGATCAGAATGCGTGCGTTGTATAAGACCAAAGCCTGCGCGCATTGCAGGACCGAGTCTGAGCATGTTATACTTACCGACGCCCACGAGACGTCGTACCAGGAGCTATCTGCGGCGCAATTCTTCAAGGTCGACGACAATCTGGGCATCAAGTTCGAAAAGGCTGAGATCTTCGAGGATGCGAGGCTACTACTGCAGTACAATTGCCCGGATGGCGAGTGTGATGTTGCGTGCTTGGGCTGGCCTGATCTGCACCGTCATACAAAGACGGCGCACGGCAAAGTGATGTGGTGAGTAATGGTGTCCAGCATATGCTGTAGTGATACTGACTGAGCCTAGCGACTTGTGTACAAGAAACAAGAAAGTCTTTACTCACGAGCACGAGCTTTTTACCTTTGCCGACCTCCGCAAGCACCAAAAATTCGGCGATGACAACCCCGGCGCGATCGACCAGAGCGGTTTCAAGGGACACCCCGAGTGTGGATTCTGTCGTCAGCGCTTCTACGGAGACGACGAGCTTTACACACATTGCCGAGACAAGCACGAGCGCTGCCACATCTGTGATCGCCAAGAGAACAGCAGACAACAGCAATATTTTGTAAACTATGATGCGCTTGAGCAGCACTTCAAGAAGGACCACTTCGTGTGCCCAGACCGAGAATGTTTGGAGAAGAAGTTCGTGGTGTTCGATTCGGAAATGGACCTCAAGGCCCATCAGATTGAGCAGCATCCAAACGGCCTGACCAAGGACGCTCTCAGAGACGCGAGAAGGGTGGACATGTCCGGCTTTGGAAACTTTCGCACTCCCCACGAGCCAGAGCATGGCAGACGAGACAACCAGAGACGAGAAGGCAACAGAGCCCGTGGGAGAGGCAGAGATCCAAACGCCGAGGCAGTGCCTGCATCATCTGCACAACCGCTTAGCAGAGCTGAGCTTGCGTTCCAGCGGCAGATGGAGGCTCAACAGTCTGGCGCAACTGGGCGCGCATTCGGTGGCCAGCTCTCAGCCCCTACACCCGGAGAAGCTTTCGCAGCCCGACCCGCTCCCAGCTCATCTGCGCCGCCTACACAGAGTGTTTCAAGACCGAGTCAACCAGCTGTGAACAACGTTTCGAACAACATGAGCCAGTTGAATCTAAACTCGCAAGCTGCCACACCGCAGACTCCCCAAGATCAGGCGCGACTCCTACGACACAATGCAGTCACCGAGCGAGCGTCGAATCTGCTACGTAACGACCAAGTCAAGCTGCAGCAGTTCCGAGCAGACATTTCAGCGTATCGAAGTGATAAGGTTTCACCAGCGCAGTTCATTGAGGGGCTGTTCGCACTCTTTGACAGCGACTCCAAAGACTTGGGTAAATTGGTGAAGGAGCTGGCTGATATCTTTGAAATCTCAGCCAAGCAGCAAGGACTGTTGAAGGCCTGGAGCGACTGGAAAGCAATTAACGAGGACTATCCGTCATTGCCCGGCTCAGCGACAGAACGCGCCTTGAATGGCGGGCTTGCTACCAGCGGAGGGTCAAGAGTGCTGAAGCTTAAAAGCTCAACGGCCCAATCACAACGGTCACAGGCCAATCGAAAAGCAAGTTGGTCAAATACATCTGCAGGCGGCGCATTCCCCTCACTGCCAGCAGCTGCCTCATCAAGTCGCAGCGGTGGAATCGGAGCCAAACCTGGTCAAACGCCGTGGATGTCCTCATCCTCCAAGCCTGCGCCTGTCCGCAGCGCCGGGGTGTCACCTATTCCCTCTCGCGTTGCATCATCAACCGGATTAGCGAAGAAGAGCAATGCAGCGATCGCAGACGCATTCCCTGCTCTGCCCGCAGCCCCCAAGCCAACGAGCACCATCTTCAGCCCCGGATACACAGGTCTCGGTCTGCGACGGGACAACAGCGGCCGAAACACACCAGTTAATGCGGCCTGGGGTGCACCAAGCGCCGGTGCCAGCGGATCAACAACACCCGCAGGAGAAGAGGGTGCGGGAGGGAAGAAGAAGGGCAACAAGAACAAGAAGCAGACGCTCTTCCATTTCGGTTAGAGATCTAACGGGCTTCGAGAGCAATCTCCCGGATTTGCATGAACTGGCCGAGGGATAGCACAGCATTTAGCAAAAGCAACCACAGCGGTGGTAGGTTTCAACGGTCGACAACGCTCTGGCGGCCTGAACTATTGACACAAGCGGTTAAGCGTGTATCAGAAATGTAGAGTAGACTACACGTCATGAGCGTCGAATGAAGCAGTCGTCTCGGTTGTGATTCAATGTACGGCACTCAAGCAGGTCCGACCAGCCACTTGAAATTTTCAACCATGTTCAATAAGTCGCAGAACTATGACTGATAAGCCCATTCAATGTCATGAGAGATGTCCTTCTTGCCTGATACTGCATCTTGCTAGGTGGCTGATTGGACGTGCCTAGGTGCAGGTAGTCCAATCGAGCAGGTAACGATGGGCGATCCAAATATTGTGTTGCCTAGCCTACGCTTCAACAACGGTGTACCGGTTAATAACTGCGCACAACAGTCCTGAGGCTCAGAGTGATACGACACATGTCCAGGCACGGTGGTGAGTCAGGCGGCGCCTCATGCACAGCTCGCAAAGCAGGATGGCTTGCAGGACTGGTGAGGCTGCTGGCGCCGGCTACCACTCCTACGGAAGGGCTGCGCAAGTTCCCGCGCAAATGCCCTTGCAGTGGGAGCGAATGGGACGAGCCGATGGCGCGATGTGGTCATGAGCGAACAAGCGTTGGATCTGGCGCGCTGTGATTGCCTAAGCCTCCAGGTCCTGATGAAGCGACCCATGGTACAAAGGCTGCGCCTGGCAGAGCACCGCACCCAGCGTGTAGGGGAGCCGGGCTGCTCTTGGTTCTCGTCCGTTTTCGTTGCATGATTCTTCTCCCTCCCCCACCCATCCCTTTCAACCCTCTGCAACCTCCTCCAGTTACCCAAATACCGAGCGTGACGGCGGGTGCCACTGCTAGAGTTACACACAACGCTCGCAGCCTCGCAGTGTGTGGCCCATTCGACTGGTACGAGCACAAGAAGCCGTTGGGGCCAGCATCGTCCCAGAGCGTAATTTCCGCCCTCCCCGCAAGCCACTAGTTGCGGCTTCCCGCTGCTGCTCCCCTCTGGCGCGCATAGCAAAGCGCTCTCGCCAGCAGAGTGCACCGCGCACCGCGCAGTCTTGAACGTCCCAGCAGAGCCAGTCTTAAACCACAGGGCAGCCTCTGCACCAGCTGCACCAGGCACCGCTGCTTTCCCGAGCCCCTGCGCTTTGTGCGGCGCAACCCCAGTCAGTTACCTTTCCGGCTAAGATCGACCGCGCAGGCGTCGCATTCGAGCCATCATGTATCCCCATTCTCGCCAAAGCAACCAGTATCCGGTCCCAGCACCACCACAGCAGCAACAGCGGCCAGGTGCTGGTCCGCTGCCTCCGCCGCCGCAGCTTCACGACCCCGCCCAGTTGATGCATCTTCCTGCCCCCGGCCAGCAGCAACAACCGCCGCCGCCGCCCCCGCAGCAGATGCAGTCGCAGGTCATGTACCGCGAGATGCCCCCCGGTGACCCAAATGGCGACTACATCGGCCAGCATGGCGGCAAGACCTACAGGTGCGTGATTCTACTCTGCATGTCCGCTTGTGCGCTCACACCATCACAGACTGCGCGTCGACCAGCAGCCCATCCGAGCCCGAATGTGTGGTTTTGGCGACAAGGTAAGACAGCTCGCGCAGCAATCCATTGTTCTGGTAGAGGTACAGAGCTGAGACTTGTGGCCAATGACAGGACCGACGCCCCATCACTCCGCCTCCTTGCATCCGCCTCATCGTATGCGATGCCGCAACAGGCCAGGAGATTGACTGCAACGACATCGACACCACCTTCAATGTACTCGTCGTCGACCTCTGGCACGAGGACACCCAGCGCGGCGCGTGCAATCTCGTGCGCCACAGCAGCGCAGCACCAACTGTCAGCATCTCCAGCAGCGTGACTACCTCGTTCCCTCCGCCGCCAGACCGGCCCATGTTCTTGCCCCAGATGCAGTACAACGCCTACGGCCAGCCAATACCGGCCCCGCACCCTTACGCTCAGCCCCAGTACTACGGCGGACAAGCCCCGCCTGGCTTTCCAGCGCCCTACGGCCCAAACTATGGCCAGCCAGCCGTTCCTGCGCAGAGTTCCAGTTCGAACCACACGCGGAATCTAATCGGCCAGACGTCTGTCAACGCCTTCAAGCTTAACGACCCGGAAGGCAAGCCGGGCTTCTGGTTTGTCCTGCAAGATCTTTCGGTGCGCACCGAGGGCACCTTCAGGTAAGTCCTCATCGAGACTAGCCGACCAACATTAACAATCGCAGACTGAAGTTTATGATCTTCAACATCGGCAGCGGCGACAACCCCAGCAGCATCCTCGCCCACGCCGAGAAGACGCCCATGCTAGCCTCCTGCTTCTCAGACCCCTTCACCGTGTACTCGGCCAAGAAGTTCCCCGGCGTCATCGAGAGCACCACGCTCAGCAAGTGCTTCGCCCAGCAGGGCATCAAGATCCCCATCCGTAAGGACGGACCGCGCACCCTTGCCAACCAGTCCGAGTACGATAATGATGACTAATTTTCGAGGTGCCCCAGAAAAACCCGCTGCGTGGCTGAGACGCAAGAAAGCCGATCCCGCGGTGCCGCATGCGGAGTGCGAAGTACCGCCCTGAACAGTCCATGGGTGTCCGTTTTCAACCGCGTTGTGCATTTCACAACCCCCTGTTGCCGTGCGGCTATGGGAGAATGGCCGCGGCAGTGTTGTGTTGTAGTATTCTTGTTTTCGAGATCTCGACGTGTTGTAACATTAGGTCGGCGGGCGTTTACCGGTTTTTGGTTTACGGTTGTGATATCACTAGCAACGCAAAAAAGGACTGGCGAAGGGTGTACCTAGATGACAATGACAATGACTATACGGTAATCACTCGTGCTATTTCTGGTGAACGCCAGGCACGCGTAATCATTATGAGTGTCTGTGGAGCCGTCCAGGAAACTACATCATACACCGTGCCGTTTCCAACACGGAGAGTGTGCTCGTTGGCGTGGCAACGCGTCTGTCTGTGGATAGATCCATCGCCGCATCGAGCACTACAACGAGCCGCTTCCCCCCCAAGCCTCTCTACCCCGCCCTCATGCTCAGCACGCCCACCACCCCGCACTCCGCTCGGGCCGTCCACGTGCTCCACGACAGCAGACCCCCTCGTGTCCACAAACCGCACACACGACGCACGACTGCGCTCGTTGGCACTCCCCATCTCCCCATCCAACATCGGCTGCGTGCGCAGCGCGGACTGGAGAGTCCAGTGGCGCTAGTAGTCACCAGATGGCGCTAGATGTCCCGCCCACACGACTTCGGCGGGGCTGTTGGGCCTCTCGGCCATAGACATATGTATACTACATAAACCGAACTATATCCGCAGCGCTACCTCAACTGGCGGAGGTTTCTTTGCAAGATATAAGCATAAGCTGTTAAAGCTATAGCTAACTACTACCAGGAACGGTGTTATAAGGGGTTACCTCCCCCCTTATCTTCCCCCGTCTAACAATGCCCCCAGGGAGGCTTGGTTCATAGATCCTTTCATAGGCGTAAATCAACATCATTCAGTTAATCAATCGACGGGGCTGTTGCTCGGGTAAATGGCGGGCGGGACTTGGCACGCGCTTTCTGGGCTGGCGGGGCGGGCTGCATGGAGGCTGTTGCTGGATGGCGCGGCTCGATGCGAGGCGGGGCTGTGGGCGCTGCTGTTCGGGACAAACGGGCGCTGGTCGATGGGGGGTTGTGTGTTTGGGGTTCTCTGTAGGGTAGGTGTGCGCGATGGTGCGTTTGGGTGGTCTTCCCGTGCTGGCCAGTCGCGTGCATGCCTCGTCTCGGTTGCGTGCTGGAACGGGGCTTTGTAGAGCCGGCGAGAGGCACGGTGGCCTGCAGAGAATTGCAAGTTCGATGTGTTGTTGTTGTTGTTGTTGTTGTTGTTGTTGTTGTTGTTGTTGTTATTGTTATCGTGGGGTTAGGAGTACGTCCGGCCTGTTGTTGCGGAAGTGCAATGTTGAATTTTCCAACTATTGATTTGCTTGACATGCGTCCGGGTATCTGCCGGTCCTCGATGCTCGTTCAGAGGTGTGATAACAATGGACAACAGGTCGGATCTTCTTGTGGGCTGCGCCAGCCATTCGCTCAGTCGCATAAGCGCTTACGAGAGACTCAATCATCGCGAGGCTATGTGGGCACTGATACTGCATTTTTTCTGCCATGGTCTTGTCTACCGAAGAGCAGAAACGGTTTAATTCCGCCCACAAGAGGCCTCGTGATGGCACGTCAGTGCTCGACCATAGGATGGTGGTCTGGCAGTGTTTTGTTCGGTGTGTTCGGTGGCTTGGGCTCGGTTATGGCGGTGAACTGTTTGGTCGGCCAGGAAAAGACGAGCCTGCAAACCATCTTTGTCCGTAAGCAGACAGTCAAGCACGGAAGAGGTAAGGCTCTAATGCAGTGCCGGTGTGTTCCATCCACGCTGGGGAACATGTAGACCTGCGTTGGCTGTGCGACGGTACCTTTAGCATGGGTTCACCGTTGCTGTCAAACCTGTTTGATGCAGCGCGTGATTTGATCAGTAACCCTTCTCTAACGCCTCCTCGCTCGGCCAGCCACTGGACGAAGGATTGGTCTGTGTTTGAATCTTGGTATTGCGAAGAGTAGTTCCCTGAATCCTTCCGAGCCTTGCTTGACATATGTACCATTCCAAGTCAACGTCGAGCCTAGCATCGCCAAGGACGGAGGATTGTGTGGGCTCGCTGGTATCAGATCGCAGAGTGGACTCGGAGTGCAGCAAGCACGGGGCATAGGTATGGGACCTGGTCGTTTTACGGATGGCGCACTTCAATCCTGCATCATTGAAGATGCGCGGAGTGTATCGAGCGGTCAAAGTTCCTCCCGCTTGGATGAGGAATATCAGACCAAGGTGGAATTCGAAGGGAAGGACCGACTGCGCTGTTGATGTGAAACCAAGCAGGACGAAGATGCTGTGTATCCACGCCGGTGCAATATTACTGCATATTTCGTGTTCAAGACATTCGGTCTGAATAGTGATGAATCACTATGCACGGTCGGTCCCCAGACTTTGCGACGGCGCTTGCAGATGTCCATGTGGATGCAGCGCTGGACCCTGCAATGTCCGCTCAGCATCAGCCCGAGATTATTCCTATCGTCTGGGTCAAACCTGCGTAGCATCTGTCATGTCTCCTCTTGGCAGGTCGTCATTGGTACTCCTGGATGATGGAGCTTTCTCGTTCAACCAACGCTGGCCTGGAGGCTCCGGTGCTCTTCAGGAGTAAAAGCCGGCTCCCGTCCCGTAAGCTTCCAAGTGCTGCTGTAGGCACTTATGCACGGTCTTCAACGGAAAACTTTGGGATTAGCATTCAAGCTAAATGCGGCACTTGCTTTTAGTCGCGAGTCTGCGTCAATCTCAGCTGTCAGACGGTTCGCTGGTGTAACCGCGCAGAGGGGCGAGCCAGATCGTCTGAGCTGCAGCTGGTCAGACGTGAATTCGGTGCCTAGATTGAGCGAGGGACAGGTCGGCGGCCCAGAGCTTCGTGGCCGCCGTGAGCAAGCAATGACGCGAAAGATCTGCCCTGTATCATTACCGAACGTGGCTGGCATTGAGAACTCTCACAAACAACATCGGGCCGCGAGGACACGTGCATGTGTCCGAAGTGCGTCCGGGTACGGTAAGGCGCAGCTCGAGTGTCCGACACGGCTGACTTTTCCCTCATGGTCGGAGCAAACACTCCACAGTGCTAGCGGCGGTTGTACAACCAACGTCGTTTGGCAAGGTGGCTACCGGAAACATTTCCAAGCGAATGCGCGGCGTTCATTGGACAGCGGGCAGACATTCCGAACAAACGAGTGCAACAGAACCTGACCTGATACTTACCCTGCCTTCTCGGTGGCAACTTCAGGTGGGGTAAGATTGACGTTTGAATCGGGGCGAACGAGATAGGAGCAATGCATGTCAAGAACTGCAATGGGATAGAAGATACAGATGTGGTTGGAAACCGTGCGATTACTATTACTTGTTACGCTTGAGGGGATCCGAACGACTTCCAAACGCCAATATTATGTAGCGGGAGAAAATCAATGCACGAGGAGGGACCTCGAATCAGACGCCCATATGCGCACACACGAGTTGCCCATCGTGTCTTGATCGTTGCATGACTCTTCGTGGCTTATCGGCTCTCGTACCAGCCGAAGAGCAGATATGATATGCAGGCCTGGCGGTCCGACATGTTCTAGGCTCTAAGCTGGCATCCAGAATTAGGCGAGACATAGTGTAGCCAGTCAGCGATCCGAGAGACGACAAAGCAGTGCAACGTACAACACCACAGCCATGTAGAGACCGACGGACCGGGTTGCATTGACCTAGAAGGGCCTCATCTCAGGCATGATGGGACCGCCGAGTTGAACCGGGGGCATCGAAGGGCCCAGGCGATGGAACATTTGGATCAGACGTTCACCTACACTAGGTTCGAGTTCAGTTCCGTCCCGTGCGATCTTGACTTCGCGGTTCGCGTTCCAAGGGTTGCGTAGACCGCGAGTTCGATAGAAAGGAAGACGGTTTGCAGACAACCATTCAACCTTGAAGGGTTTACCCCAGCTTTGTGCAACGACGGGTGAATCTCCATCGGTCTGGGGTTCGACCTTCACAGTCGCTTCTTCTTCGCCCTCCGAGTCGGACAGTTCTGCTTCCCAGAATATTGTGCCTCTGGCTGAATCATCGATAATTCTGCCCCTTGGTGCCCATTCTGTTGCCAGTGTTGGAATCGACTTGGGCACATCTGACGCGTCCATGATATTTTCAGTCTTCGGGGCCGAGCTGACAAGGACTGGATCGTCTTCTAGGATAGGTGATCTCATGCGGGCGTAACCAAAGTATTCTCCTGACTTGTTCGCCGAAAAGATCAGGTAGACGTTCTCTGCCGACTACTGATTGTTAGCTATGCTCGACAAGGAGCCCTAATTGGAATGTAACCTACCTGGTAAGCCTTGTTCAGCATATCCTCGTTATGAGATTGAGTTGCCCAGATACCGTTTCGTATACTGAGTTCCAGGTCCTGCAAGGTAAGACTCTTGACAATGAAGTATTTGTTAGTGGTCATGGTGGGAGTGTCTTCTCCATTATCGTTTGCCAGTGGCTCGGAAGTCTCCTCCGGCAAGCCGTTGACGGTTTCACCGTTCTGTCTGGGTGACATTGGGGGAGATGCGCTAATGTGCGGAGGAGAAATCATGGCTGAAGGCCCTGTAGGCACTCCTGCTGCAGGTGCTGAGCTGCGACGTAGTCGACAGACCAGGCGCACTCCATTGAAGCGCGAATCGTGGAATCTGTGCATTGCAGCAGTGCATGAGCCTTCCGTACGGTAGTTGACAAAAGCGCAGTTGCTTTTAGATATCAAGAACAGGCTCTCAATATCCTTCGTAGCCTCTCGGGAGAAGTGATCTTTCAACGACACCACCGTAGTCCCAGGAGGTAAATTGCCCACCCAGAGCGCATGTCCCGATTGCTTTGGTTTTCGAGGCGGACCGCGCGGGATGGAGCTAACAGAAGCGGATCGAGGCATTCCTGAGAAGGTCAGTCTTGTCGCAAGAGACAACGCTGAAGCACGTACCTGGTACTGGATAATAAGGCATATTCTGCTCACCATGCCCCATTCGCACGCCACTATCATGAGATGGCATTTCTGCGCTCTGTCCAAGAACACCAGAAGGGGCTGTTGGTACACTGGGTCTCCTGCCAAACGTCGTGTGTCCTTGCATGCCTTGCGCTGCATAACCAGACGGGTAGTGTCCTTGAGGACCATACGGCGTTGGATAATACATATACTGAGGGGCTTGTGGGTACGGCTGGTATGGATTGTGGATAGGTGCCACTCCCTGAATCCGCGACTGGTTCAGATTGTACGGAGGGTAGAGTCCGTTCTGTGTGTTTTGTGATGGCATGTACCCTTGCTGATATGGGTTCGCCCCGTAGTTGGAGCCATAGGAAGGATGGACGGCCATGCTGTTCGATGCATGCGCTGGCATTTGCATGCTCTGTCCAAGCTGGTAGACTGCAGCCGATGTTGACGCGCCAGGCAGCGAACGTGGAACAGCCTGCGAAGCCTGGTGCTGCATATCGGAGCCGTAGTCAGGCAACGCGCCAGCCATTGCGCCCATTTTGAATGAGGTAGATTCGTGTTGCGACGCATAACAGGGTGCAGACTGTGCGGGCGAACGATGGTCAGGCCTGTGGTGTCCCTGAGAGATGGAGCTCAACTGAGCGTAGAATGGCGTATTGTTGTCTTGCGTCTTGTAAGGAGACGAGGATGGCAGCTGATCATGCTGGTCATCACGCGGCAGGCCGGCTGCAGTGAAGTCCATGGGATGAGACTGGGGATCGGAGGGTATATCGCCCATTTGTCCTTCAACAATGACTGGAACCGTGAACCACTGCTGAACCCACACAAAAGACATATCAGCTCATATTCCACATATAAAACGAGTGACTAACGAACGATAGTTCAAAGACAGGACAATGTTGACCACGGTGAGGCCGAACTACACCACGTACCTTAAAACAATGGCAAAATAACCCTGCCAGATAGAGGTGGCAAGCCGGATAGTTTCACACCCGAAGAGTTGAGGCTTCGCAATGCTGGTAACCGAATATACCAATGAGGGAACGAAGTAAAGGAGGATTGTGTGTTAAGAAAAGAAGCTTGGGGTTAATAAGGACCGACCGACCGACGAGTAACGGCTGTGATTGACGACCCGCTCAAAAGAGTACTCGCTTGTAGCGGAACGGGATGACGATCAAAATTGCACGGCCACTCATATGACAGAGCTGGATGCTTTGAAGCCTTACAGGTCTTTAGTGTAGCGGCAGTGGCCGGAAGAAGTTGAGTAGGTGGAGACTGGCAATTAGAACCTGGTCCAAGCGAAGGGGATTTGGGGGAAGGCCTCGCTGGCTTGACACAAAAATTACGGAGAGGCCGCGTGAGTGTATGCAGGTTCTCTGCCTCAATTGCCTCCGGGCCCAGTAAAAGCTCGCAATCTGATTGGGCACAAGGCTGCAGATTGTGGCTTTTGGAATGGCTTGTGCGATGACGGGATGGGAACCGATGCTTCGGAGGCGATATGATCGACTAGATCTTGGGTTAAGGACAGACAACTGGGTGCCACAAACGATTACAAGGCGAAGCAGGCGTTGTGTAAGAAGACATGCTAGAATGTGGTGAGTGAGTCCACTTCTAGACTGCCAATAGGCCGGTGGCGCTCGCTGTGCGAGTCTTGTGGTGAGCTTAGCGGACCCTCTTGACCCTGGCATTTGGGAGACGGGAAAGCTTACCGCAGGGACAATTGACGGCAGGAGCAGCTCAGGTCATGACACGGAGACCCTTGGTTAATCTTGAAAATCATTAAGTGCCGACAGTGGGGAACTGAGCGACAAGGGAGAGCAAACGTGCTTTACAAATTTGCAACAAAGCTCTGGCCCGAGTGCTTCGGGCTAGGCAGAGATCATGAAGTAATTCATGGGCAGACTACCCGCCCGAACGAGTCCAAGGCGACAGGGTTCGCAGACCAATGAGACAGGTTGTCAAATGCCAGGAAACGTTCGGACTCGACGGACAGGGGAGCAGCCGTCGGCGCCGCGTGGCCGTATCAAACAAACTTGACATTGACATCTTGTACATTCACATCTGGCATACATGCTCTGGCGCTTTAGCCGTCTGGTATCGATTATGTCCTTGCATCTCCGAGCTGCCCTACAAAACATTGTGAGGTCTGCGCGCAGTTGCAGTGGGCGTCTAGGACCAAAACGGTTGGAGGAAAGATGTCCGGCGCGAGCCCACAACCCACTACTCGGCAGCGGCTCGGCGGCTGTCGAGAGCTGCGGTGCAGCCGTTGGCCGTGAGATTCGCCATAGATGGTAGCCCACCAATGAGTGCACATGGTATCGTACATATCGCCACCGTCGGTGACACCGTTCCATCTGCCATGCTAGTCGGGATCGACAATGGCGCTGAGCACAGCCGCGAACCTGCAGTGTGGAGATCAGTGACAAGGGAGGACAAGGTTAATAACAGAGCCTCCAGGCCTGAGGGCCTCACGGCTTACGCCGTCTCGATGGCGCTGGCAAAAGTTGTTTCTCTTCTTCGAACCGCACTTTCGCATGCAACTGTTCCTTGCTTTGTGATGACGTGAGACATAGCAAATTGCATGACTCGATTCCCATCTTGGTAATGCGCAAACTCGCTTGTCGGTCAATTACACATGGGGAATGGAGCTATGACGTGACGTAATTTTCAGGGTCTTCTTTGACGACACCTATGGCCTTGCTTCGAGCGCCCACAAGCGCAACACTTTTGAAGCGCCGGATATAGTGCAAGAGCGCCAAACATGCGGTCCCAATGAGTTCATGCTGTCATGTTCCCGCTTGTTCGGTTCTGCTGCGGTGCTACCTCCAAAGTCCTGTAAACTTTGCGTCAGCCCGGAGAACGAACGCGAGCTGTATCGGATCATGCCTGTGGCGAAGAATTGAAGCCGAGTGTGGCTGTGATGTAGATCATTGCCGTGACACTGGTCGAGGCCTACGACGACAGACCAAATGCCGTACAAGAAGCGAATAGGCATGACCGTACCCCTGGCGATCGAGCAATTGCTTCTCCACACCCTGCTGGACTTGGACCCTGAGCAGACCAACATTAGAACTGAGCCGTTTGTAGCGTTGTTCAACCGAAAGCCCCGAATGCATGGTTTGCATGTGCCGCCTCACCCTGGTCGTTCGGTGCAAAAAATGAAGCTTACTGCAAACTTCTGGAAAGCTCAGGTCACGCGACGTTGATCGTTACCATCTCTAGACCTGCAGTGCAGAGAGGATATTGCATGGACAGCACACACGCATTTCTCGCATCACTGTGTGCGCAGATGACCCTGTCAAACAACGATTGGCTGGTGAAGTTTACCACACCCCAATAAGGCCGGTACACACGCCATCTTGCGCCCTTTGTCCAGACCTGAAGGGTCCAAATCGTTGTTGATTGGCTCCGTCGAAGCTTACAGGTGCTGTCTCGCTGGTGGTCCGTGAAAGGGCCAACTCTGTCAGCTGTAGGTACGGCTTGATGCAATTGACTCTAAGCTGTGGCGACTTTCCCCAGAAAATCGTCTATGTACTGAAAATACCCCGGCTCTGCAACTGTATCGTTATGAGTCCCGTTAGGAAGCTCCTTCCATACCTTCGGCGCCCTACATACTTTGTACAAGCGGGCCATATGGGCGGCCCTGGTGTTTCGGATCAGCGATAACATTCTTGACAACATAAACATGCAGAGTAGAGAGGACACTTACGGGACAATCTCGTCTTTCAGGCCGCTCAAAAATAGGAATGGTATCGAGGTGATTGTCGGCATTGTGTCTTCACTGGGCCATATTTGGTGACAAAGTGGCGCAAGAAACCGGGCAGGGGGAAATGCACTGCAGAGAGTCGGCTATCAGAATGTTTCAGAAGAGCGGTAGCTGACTTACGATGGGATAAGCTTTCGGATCGAGGTGAACGTATTTTCCAGAATAACACCGGCGATGTCGTCCTGCTTCTGATTGCGAGAAGCTAGTCCAATCGCTACAGCCCCTCCAATGCTCTGTCCGTAGATGACAACCCGCGTGCCTCGAAGTTCTGACCGACTCCGGATGTAGTCCAGGCCTGTCTGAGCATCGATCATGAGCCCCTTCTCGTTCGGATTGCCAGACGACAGCCCATACCCACGGTACTGAAGCATGAGCACATTGCAGCGAAGCTCGTTCACCAATATCTTAGCGATAGGGAGTCGGTAGCCAATATTACCAGCGTTGCCATGGAACATAAGAATTGTCACGTTGCGGGCATGTTGCTTGTTTGGTCGAAGGTAAAAAGCGCTGAGAGACTCGCCATCTGGCGTAGGGATGAACAACTCTTCGTAATCAGTGAGACCAAACTGAGAAGGACGTGGAACATTTGTCCGCGCATCAGGTGGAAATGCCCGCGGGTATATTAGCTCACTGGTTAGGTCAGTGCGGAAAGTCGTCGTTACGTAGTGAGACATACTTCTGCTTAAAGTATAGCAGACCGCTACAAAGCGCCGCAATACCAGAAGAGGCGAGCAGCGGTATCCGCAAGTACGACATGACTGCATTCAGCCCGGAACCCATGGCGACGGATACAACCTGGGGGAGTGTGCCGGTGGGGTCGTGGTCCGTGAAGCAGGGTAGCGTAGCCTTTCTGTTTGGCTTTTGGGTGCCCAGGGGATATCCACTGTAATATCGACTCTTTCTACCTCTCCATGGGTCGACCTTGCATCTGGCAGCAGGAAAGCTCTTGTTCTCTGGTATCTAACTGCTCGCGCAGGGGATGGTGTCGGCGACGCGGTACGGCGGGCCAGTAGGCCCCACTTTGCAAGCGCGAGTGGCCGCCAAGCCCAGGCTGTAGCTGTCGCGCGTGTACTATGACCTCTACGCCGACAACCTTACAGCTCGCTCGTCGTCCACACCGCCGTCGCAGGAACTCGTTCTTATACACCACTCGGCTCGACCCCGCACTCAGCTCAAGCCGCAACGATGATGTCTACCGGGATGCTAGGAGAGGGTAGGTGGCTTTGCCGCGTCGTGCAAGCTCAACGCTCACAGTCTCGCAGATGGTATCCACATCGATATGAACCACCTGAAGAAAGGTGAAGTCAAGTAGGTATCAATATCAACGGCTCCACAAGCAACGCTGACGAACCACCACAGCCTGGGTACCTCCATGTCCGTCGACAACGCCCCCACCCCCGACCCCAACTGACGGTACAATTAGCATGGCGATCAACTTCAAGGACGGCGTGATCCTAGCAGCAGACAGCAGAACGACCACTGGCGCCTACATTGCGAACCGAGTCACCGACAAGCTCACACAAGTCCACGACACCATCTGGTGCTGTAGATCTGGCTCGGCGGCGGATACACAGGCTGTCGCTGACATTGTCCACTACCACCTCGGCATGTACGGCATCACCAACGACGGACCGCCCACAACACAGACCGCAGCAGCCATCTTCCAGGAGCTCTGCTACTCGAACAAAGACTCCCTCTCGTGAGTGATGCGGCGACTGTCAATCTGACACGGCTGATAGTTTCCAGGGCTGGCTTGATCATTGCTGGATGGGACCAGAAGCACGGCGGCCAGGTGTACTCGATCCCACTCGGCGGTTCTCTGCACAAGCAAGCGTACGCAATCGGAGGTTCGGGGTCTACATACATCTACGGATACTGTGACGCAAACTGGAGGGAGCATATGACAGAGGACGAGGGCATCAAGTTCGTCAAGGGTGCGCTCGCAGAGGCCATCAAGTGGGATGGAAGCTCCGGTGGTGTTATCCGCATGGTAGTGCTCACAGCCGCTGGCGCACAGCGACACCTGTACCTTCCAGACCAGAACTATGACGGCCCGGGCAGGCAGTAGATGCTGGAAGGATGGCGAAGATGCGTTCAAGACAAGAGACATAGATCCGCAGCTCTGAGCGAGGCATGACCATTACGATGAAATGAAGCATTGTCCCAGCCTGGTGACAGTCGGCAAACTAAGGCAAACCGGTGGGAGTGTGCAGTCTCTCGTTCAAGGAGGTCGTCTAGACAGTGTTTAGCACGTATTGCATCTTGATGTCGCAATTGTGACCTTGATGTGTAAGTACTGAGAGTCAGTCCAATCACAGCGCGGCTTTTAGTGCGGCTCTCGTCCAACTGAACGTTCACGTGGGGTTCAGTCCGAGCAGTCGCAGCACGATTAGAGAGATATGCAGTGTAGCTACCGTAGCCAGCAGGTATCAGCAGTGGGTTTGCAAGGGCCAACGTGCCTAGCCAACGCATTCCCGAGTCTCGACTTTCGTATCATCCAGGGTCTGCGCAGTGGGCTTGGGCAGCCAGCAGCACGGGGCTGTAATGACGAACGAACAAGTCTGTGCGCCGGGCGAAACAACAACTCCCAACCACGACATCTGCCCTACAGCCCACGTTTCTCCTCTCACCTTGCTACAGACGCGTCGCCGTCCAATTCACTTTGTCCACGGCAAAAAAAGAGCTGGGCATGTCAATCCTCCACTGCCCTTGAACTCTTGCGCTTCCCTGTCTCCGCCGGCTGGCTCTGCGACGATAAGAGCTTGTCGCGCCGGCCCATCTCAACACCGCGCAGCCCCCCTCACCTGGCGCGCACTCCCCACACACTCCTTTCAAAGCAAGACGGTGCTGGCATCGCGCCTTCCTCCGCCTTCCAGCCTCGGTTGCCCTCCTAATATTCAGTCGGCCTGCGACCCACGGCATGGGATCGATAGTAGTGAGCGACTTCGGTGGAAACCACTTTCACAACCCTATGTTTGGTGGCAGCGGTGGACATCCGCAGGCACAAGAGTCCTCCTCTGCACATTCTGGACGGTCCTCGTCAGCGAACGCGCCGCCTCGAGTCGTGGCTGACGTTCCAATGGCCGATGCGGGAGCCCCGCCATCCAGCTCAACACCGGCTCAACGATCGCAGCAGCACGAGTCCTCAGCAGCCAGCCCACACACAGCTGTCCAGCAGCAGGCGTCTCCCTCGAGCCCCCGCTTTCGCCCACAATCGCAGCAACACACACCCTCTGCTGCGCAGACTCGGATCGTACCCTCGTCGGGGTCAACGCCTGCCCAGGCCTCACCAGCACAATCGCTGCGCTCAACTGTCGAATCAAATGCAGCCTCGCCGCGAAAGGTCAAGGTCACTAGCTTGGCTCACATCCAAAGCTTTGCCATCGACGAGTCCAGTCCGTTCTCTCAGACGCGCTCATTGTCGCGGCGTCAGCGGCGGGACCCGGCAGACGTCGGGCCCCAATATGAGATCAGCGATATGCCTGTCTCAGATATCATCGAGATGGTTGCCGGGCTATTGACCAAAATTACCACGACCAACGATCGACAACACGATCATCTGCACCGCCAGATACCACCCGTCGATGGAACATCTGGGCTGAGCCAGCAGACCACCAGCGTGCTCGCCTTCCATGGCAAGAACGTACCCAGCATTTCGATTCTGAGCTATCTCAGCCGCATACATAAATACTGCCCTACGACTTACGAGGTGTTCCTGAGTCTCCTCGTGTACTTTGACAGGATGACCGAGAGGGTAAACGCTGGGCCTATGCTTAGCCTCCGCCAGGCCAACCAGCAGTCGTTGGAGCGCTCTGAAGCGGCCGCGACTACAGCCCCAGCGGTCTCAGCTGCCGGCCAGACTCCCTCGAATGCTGCCCACGGGCAAGCTGCAACCCCCCCTCCATCGGGATCTTTGGGCAGGCCACAAGACTCCTCAGCCCGGACCTCACAGCTGCCATCACCGCCTCAGCAGGATCTGGATTCCAACGGCTATAATCTTTCCCATTTTTTCGTTGTTGATAGCTTCAACATCCACCGGCTGGTAATTGCAGGCGTTACGTGCGCAAGCAAATTCTTCTCTGACGTATTCTATACCAATTCTAGATACGCAAAGGTATGTCGATCACACAAACATTCTCAGACCCGTCTCACATGCATCAGGTTGGCGGTCTCCCATTAGTGGAGCTTAACCATTTGGAATTGCAATTCTTATTGCTGAACGACTTCCGCTTAGCTGTGTCTCTGGAAGAGATGGAGGCTTACGGGACTATGCTGGTGGAGTTTTATGCACGAGAGGTAGTCGAACAGCATGAAAGGCAGAGTGGAGGCACGCAGTAACTTGGCGGTCCTGCATCCGAGAACGGAAGCCAGCTCGGCTCCTTCATCGCATGCAAGCTTGGAATGAGCAGACTCCCTGCCGAAATGACCCTGGCTGCACATGCATGACGAGACGGACGAACGGTGCTCGTCACCCTGAGCAACAACCACATGAGTTGCGGTCACGAACTCAGCCATTTGGAGTATGGCGTCCAGTCCTCTCGAAGACCTCTTTCTCTTTTGACCTTTGTTTTTGAAGCGAGATGGTCCGATATCCTAGACCGGACACTTGCACGATTGAGTCACTGGCCTTAGCAGTAGCAGGGCAGATGTGAGACCTGATGAGTTATGAAGGCTCTTGTTAATTTGACAATGGGCCTCAATCGTTCCGTTGCTTTTGCGAAGAACATTAGGGCGGCGTTCATAGAGGTGTTTGGGCGAGCCTACTATGGTAACCATGGGTAATTTACTTTGAAATCATTCTTCTCGACGTGCGGTGACCTGCAATGAGTGAAATTGACAGTTCGTTAGAAAGGCTTCGCTGAGCGCAATCGCAGGCCCGTTCTATGCTGACCAGTGCTATTCCTCGTGCTCTATACCAAGCATCGAGGGTAAGCACACACACGTGGCATTGACGAATCAGGTGTTTGCGGATACGTCACTTTAGCTAGGGGAACCTGGGAGCAAACAACCAAACGGATCGACGACATCGATGTAGAACCGGTAATGCGAGCTTGCCACAGTCACTCCCAAACCTCCTTCCTGTTGCATGCCTGAAACGAAGGCACCATGTGACTCGTAGGAGTCTCTGAGATCAAGGACTGCGGCTAGAACAGCCCAGGTGACGTCACTGCGCAATGGTGAATGACCAAACGATGGCACTTCTACATTTCGCATCCTGTACCTGCGCCGTAACATACTTTCTGCATCCACAATGAACACCTGAGATCTCCCTGCGCTTTCTTGTTGCAACATCCCCGCCGTCTCCCCGCGACACTGTGACCATGCCGTCAAATCCAACAGACACACCGAAACGGCGCCCTGTCCCTACGCAACCGGCCGCCAAGCGGGAAACAGGCGTCTCGCGGAGTCTGCACGTCGCATTCCTCGCAGCCACGTCGCTCGCGGTGCTCGTCTTCCAATGGCCGCGGCGCTGGATCATCTCGGGCGCGCCGCAGCTCATCTACGCCCTGCTGCTGGGTGAAGCGCGCGGCCACCGGGTGCTCCCGTTTGTGCCAATGTGGACCATCTTCGCGAGCGTCAACTCGGCGTACGCCGTGTGCTCGACGTCGTGGCTGCTGTTCTGGGTGTTCTGGGCGGCGTGCTGGCCGACGTTTGTCGTGGCGTGCCTGTTCCAGTTCGATGCGCCGGCGGAGCTGGCGAGGCGGCTCTCGCGCAAAACGTTCCTGCGCGACTTGCATTTTATTAATGACCAGGTGGCGTTTTTTGACCTGCCGGCGCTGGAGATTGATACGGAGGTCAAGGGGTTGTTTGTGATTCGGGGCGTGACGTTGTCACTCTCGACTATGACGCTGGTTGCGCATGGAATCGAGGCGGGTATCAAGCTTTCCGATGAGGTGGAGCTTGGCATTCAGGTCGACAAGGTGACGGTCCCTCTCTTCAGGGAGATTCGCGTCGATGATGTGTATGCCAATATCAAGGGGGGCGAGTGGGAGGTTACGTTTGGAGATGTGCCTTACGGCAAGCCCGATCCCGCCGACGACGATAGTGACGAC
This sequence comes from Boeremia lycopersici, assembly GCA_022609225.1. Classification (NCBI taxonomy): domain Eukaryota; kingdom Fungi; phylum Ascomycota; class Dothideomycetes; order Pleosporales; family Didymellaceae; genus Boeremia; species Boeremia lycopersici. The sequence continues at coordinate 216,256 of JAGKPY010000002.1, read as the reverse complement.
TCGATGATTGTGGCAGATACCGCCATCTTGAAAGCAGCAGCCAAAGCTCGCCCAGCCGAAGTCATCCGGAGCCTGACAGTAGACGCGATACTTACAGATTCGGAAGACACCAAGTCGGCCTTTGCTTCGGTGAAGCAGCTGTCCCCAGACGACGAGAAAGCAGCCCAGAAGTACCGGCAGTACATCAAGGCCATCCACGATGAGAGCTCCATTCAGATTGCCAAGAAGCAGCTGGTTGAGATGTCGCTGAAGGACGAGAACTGCCTGGACCCCGACAAGGCGGACGATCTTCGAGCAGCGATTTGTGCGCAAATCCACAGTGGTCCTTCGATCCCTCATCCTCCTTCGAGATCCATTAGGGTATCGACACTCCGGAAGACGTCGTATCCCAATGTCAAGAGATGGCTGCATCGCTTTCCGTTTCTATACCGACTGATGCTGTTCCCCATCTGTTACTTCCACACGGTCAAGTTCAAGTCGGTCACGGCTGCAGGGTCGGGCAAGTGGTTTGTAGCGCTGATGCGGAAGTATCTGTTCAAGCACTACACGTCACAGGACAGCGAGATCCGCAGGCTGGAAGCGCGCATCTCGGGCTTCTTTTCCGAAGCCAACTTCTGCGTCGAGTTGACGAAGATTATGACCAGCGCTTCGTTCCCGCTCAACACAAACTACGACATCAAATGCAACTTTGACATGTCCTCTGTCATGGCATACCGGTCCCTCCCCGATGCGGTGGAGCTCAAGCGAGTGGTGGAGCTGGGAGGGTTGGACGCGATTCTCAACGTGCCGATCTTCCTGTTCCCTCACCACGAGCACATCTTCCCCGTAAAGCCAACGGACCTCGAGAAGATGGAGCTGGAGACGGAGATTTCCGAGGCGGAGAAGACGTCCAAGATGATGCAGAAGCAGAAGACGCTCAAGCGGCTGCAGAAAGACGAAGCCACGATGCACGTCAGCGCGCACGCGCACCTGCCAATGGTGGTCAGCCAGGAGATGCTCAACTTCATCGCGGCGATCGTCAAGGCGACCAAGGTGATTGAGAGCGACAAGGACTTTGAAGAGGCCAAGGTGCTGCGCGAGCTCAAGCGGGTCAGCAGTAACATTTCGGACGCGGACTCGGTGTCGAGCCTGAACAGCGTGGCGTCGGAGGCGACGGTCAGCGAGGACAAGAGCTTCAAGTCGTTTCTGCGCAAGGTGGACTCTGGGTTCAAGGACGCGTCGCAGAAGACGGCGGCGGGCATGCGCAAGGCCGGCGTCAACACCATGGCGGCCATGGCCAACGACCGCTGGATTGCGCGGCTGGTGGGCAAGGTCACGCGCAAGCTGGAGAAGGCGCAGGGCGAGGTGGGCTACTCGGGCGACGTGCCGATTGCCCTGGCGCCGTACCGGGAGAGGCACGAGGAGGACGTCAAGATCCTGCCGTAGGAGTGGAGCACGATACCCCTGGGATTGTTTGCAGCATAGCGGGCGGCATGGCATGAATACGATACAGTGTGTATCGACACGAATAACGTGTTGTATGAGTGTGTATAGTATCGACATGAATAGAGTATTATGATGCAGTATAGTATAGTATAGGCCACGGATGCAAATGCGAGTGTTGTACAGGTACTAGACCTTCAACCGACTCCCATCCAGATCTTCTAACCGTGCGGCCACCATGTCCGGACTCTCCCTCAACAGCGTCCTCACCCTCTCCTCAAACGCCCTCACCATGGCCTCGGCCACCTTTGGCGCGGCGCCCACACTCAGCGCCGCGTACACGGGATTCGCAAAGGCGACCTCCAGCTCCAGCTCAATGCGCGTCTCACCCCGGCGCACCTCCTCCACGGACCACGTATTCCTCAAATGCGTCAGCAACGCACCAGCCGCCGTCTCACCCTCCCGCCCGCCATGCTCAAGATGGTGCCGGATCAAGTCGGGCGACAGGGCCGTCACGGCGTCGCCGCCCACGCTCTCCACGACGCGGCCCGGCACGCAGTACACGCGCGAGGCAAACGTCTCGGTCAGGCGGCCAAAGCCCGAGGTCAGGGTGGCGGCGCTGGGCCAGCGGCGGCGGGTGGCGGCGTCGGGCGCAGACCAGCGCGTGATGGTGCTGCGCGTGCAGTAGGGCAGGAACGAGGCGTAGGCGGGCACGTCGGCGATGATGGAGTAGATGGGCGCGCTGGGGTAGGGCAGCGTGCGCGCGGCGCGCAGGGTCTGGATGGCGGGCGCTGGGGCGGAGAAGAGGTTGGGGAGCGGCGGGAGGAAGTGCCGCGTGTGCGAGGGCCGGGGGGCGAGGCGCAGGCGCGGGCGCAGGCGCGGGCGCAGGAGCGGGTTGCGGGCGGCCATTGCGTGGTTGGAGTGTCACCGGCGCATGGTGTAGATGAAGTCGTGGTTGAGCATGGCTCATGGACGGCGACCCCTGCAGGCCGCTGCTAGGTACCTAGCGCGCCGGGCTTATCGATTTACTTTTTTGTCCCCCGCGGTCCCTCCCCACGGCGTCAAGTCACGGCGTCAAGTCACGGCGTCAAGTCACGGCAGCAATCACGCAGCAGTCCACGTCACCATGGCGGGCCGCGCAGAGGACCCCGCGCTGAGCGCCCCCACGGACAACAGCGTCTCGGCCAAGCCGCAGCCCAAGCAGCAGCTCTCGCGCGCCATGGAGCACATGCGCTTCGCCGTCACCGTCGACCCGGCCGCCGAGCCCACGCCCTCGCCCACGCCCTCGCCCACGCCCTCGCCCACGCCCTCGCCCACGCCCGCCGCCCCAGCACCCGCCGCCCCCGAGCCCGAAAACGACGCCTACGGGGTCCCCGCCGCCATCCAGCCGCTCCGCAACCCCGCCTCGCGCTCCCACGACCCCGCCAACAACCAGAAGCGCACCGACCCCTTCAGCTTCGGCTCGCGCACCCTCGAGGACGGCGACAACATCTTCGAGTTCAACGCCTGGGACAACGTCGCCGTCGACGCCTCCTATCTCGCCTTCAGCGAGGACCAGTTTGAGCGCCAGCGCGCAGACCCCGTGTCGGCCTTTGACCGCGGCCGCTTCAACGCCGCGCCCGAGAAGTGGTGGAACGTCTTCTACAAGAACAACAAGACCAACTTCTTCAAGAACCGCAAGTGGCTGGCCCAGGAGTTCCCCGTGCTGAGCCAGCTGGGTGCCGCCGACGCCCCCGCCGCCACCGTGCTGGAAGTCGGCGCCGGCGCCGGCAACTCGGCCTTTCCCATCCTGCAGAGCTGCCACAACCCGCGCCTCAAGATCCACGCCTGCGACTTCAGCAAGCAGGCCGTCGACCTGATCCGCGCCCACGACCTGTACGCGTCGCCGCAGATCCAGGCCGACGTGTGGGACGTGGCGTCGGCGCCGACGAGCGACAACGGCGGCCTGCCGCCGGGCCTGACCGAGGGCAGCGTGGACGTGGTGCTGATGATTTTCATCTTCTCCGCGCTGCACCCCTCGCAGTGGGACCAGGCGGTGCGCAATGTGTGGCGCGTGCTGAAGCCGGGCGGCCAGGTGCTGTTCCGCGACTACGGCCGCGGCGACCTGGCCCAGGTGCGCTTCAAGAAGGGCCGCTGGATGGAGGAGAATTTCTACGTGCGGGGTGATGGCACCAGGGTTTACTTTTTTGAGCAGGACGAGTTGAGGGGGATCTGGGGCGGGGATGCTGCCGTGGCGAAGCCTGCAGAGACCACCGCAGAGACAGCCACAGCCACGGAGACTACCACAGAGACGACCACGACTGCACACCCAGCCATAATCACAACCGCACACCCAACCCCATCCGCACACCCAACCACCCCCCGCCCCACCTTCGACGTCGCCCACTTCGGCATCGACAGACGCATGCTCGTCAACCGCCAGCGCCGCCTGAAAATGTACCGCTGCTGGATGCAGGCCGTCTTCGCCAAGCCCGCCTCCGACGAGGGGCTGCAGAGCCAGGTGCCTACCAGCACGCTGCGCGTTGAGAAGCAGGGAGGGGGCGAGGGGGAGGCAGAGGGGGAGGCAGAGGGGGAAGCAGAGGGCGAGGAGGCGTAGGTACATGATACATGGAGTCGTGCATAGACCAGACAGGAGGTGTTTGTATATACCCTGAATTTACTTCACACTACACTTTCCCCTGCATCTCCTTTAGATTCTCTGTTTGTATATACCCTGAATTTACTGCACACTACACTTTCCCCTGCATCTCCTTTA
>JAGKPY010000002.1:131539-211982 GCA_022609225.1 Boeremia lycopersici | reverse complement strand
TATTTACTTCACACTACACTTTCCCCTGCATCTCCTTTAGATTCTCTGTTTGTATATACCCTGAATTTACTGCACACTACACTTTCCCCTGCATCTCCTTCAGACTCTCTGTTTGTATATACCCTAAATTACTGCACACCACAACTGCCTCAGAGTCTGCCTTGCCCGTCCACCACCACGCCTAGCCGCTTGCCTGCACCGACTGCTGCATCTCCTTCAGACTCTCCGCCAGCACCACCGCCTGCCGCGTGCCAATGCGCAGCGCCACAAAATACAACATGTCGATCGCGTGCTGCCGCGTCTCCACACTCGCCAGCTCCGACGACCCCACCGCAAACAGCGGCCAGATCAAATGGTGCATGCCCGTCGGCCGCGCTGGGTCCAGGAACGTGCCCGCGGGGTGTATCTGAGGCGCGGCCTGCGCCGCCGCAAACGCGCCCCGCGACGCCGGCGACGCCATCATGCCCGTCACCTGCGGCACCGACGCGCACACGGCCGCGATAGTCGTGCGCAGCACCTGCTCGGCGGCAGCCATCTGCGGCAGCGCCTCCCGCGCGCGAAATCACCGCCGGCTGCTGCGTCTGCCCGCGCCGCAGCGCCGCGCCCACCACGCGGTACAGGTGCATGCGGCAGATGCGCAGGTTGTTCCACATCTGCGCGATCCACGGGTCCATGTAGACGTGGTAGAAGGCGCCGTGGGCCAAGTCGGAGGGGCGCGCGAGGCGGACGGTCTCGTACTGCCAGATCTTCGGGATCAGCGCCTTGATGCTGTCGAGCTCGCGGTCGAGGCTGGTGGCGCGCGCGACCAGCGCGAGAGGGTCGCCGTCGTCCTTGTGCCGGTTCAGGTCGATGGCGTCGTGCATGAAGTGCACCAGGCGCGTGGTCCATTGCCGGCCTTGGATCGAGTAGTCGGATGTGGGGTTGCAGAAGTCGTACAGCTCGCGCATGCCGTCGGGGACTGCCTGTCCGGACTGGAGGCTGACCAGCAGGATGATGCCGTAGAACTGGTGGAAGATGCGCCGAGCCGTGTTGGACTTGAACTGCTCCTTGCCGCGGAGGTTCAGGAGGGCACTCGCGCCTTGGACGTGTTTGGACCAGGCCTGGAGCGAGCGCTTGTCCTGGAAGACAAAGTTTTCGTACAGGCCCAGCATGATGACGGATATGAGCGTGCTGTCTGTCACCGCCGTCTCTTTGACCCGCAGCGCGCTGTTGGTCATGTGCAGGGCCGAGCCGTACGCGGCATGTGCTTTCGCCGCAATCACGGGGTTCTTGGTCGAGTTGGCGAGCGCAGCCAGACTGGCAGCGTTGACACTGCTTCGGAGCACCTCTTCGCAATCAGGATGCTTCAGCGCTTCGAGCACCCACTCGTACTGGCCCCTGGGCACAATAGCTGGCTGCGACACATGGCTCGCGATGAAGAAGCCCCTGGCCTGGTCTTCGATTGACGGCAAGATCTCTCGGACCAAGCTATCGGGGGTCGGGTATCTCGATATTGCTTCACCCGCGGGCGTTGGGTTTTGAGAGTCCACGTCCGTGTACAGGATGGATAAAGCTTTTGAACCTCCTCCAGAGTCTGAGGGCGGGGGGCTTTGCAACGCCAAGGCTTGATATCGTTTCTTCGCCTTCTTCGCAACAACCGCAGTCTCATCCTTGAACATCATCGACAAGGCGTCGCGATAGCCATGGCAGTCATTGCCGGAGCGGATGCACTGCGAGCACGAAGGCCGCTTCTGATCGCACTACCTTATCTCAGCGTGTCGACTCGTTTTCGACTCCAGAAACGCACCTTGACCTTCCTGTCCCTGCAGTGCTTACATCCTTTCGAAGGTCTTCCAACATTGGGCATGGCTCGTGCGAAGCAACATTCGAGCTGACTGGCGACGGTCCTCGATTGAGGGGCGGCTGCCTAGCTTGATTCAACAACTTGCCCCGGGCAAGTCTCGTGTTGGCCGATGTTCAAGCTCAGCACCTGTACATCCAGACGTAGGATTTCACGTGCAAATGCCCGCTGATACATGCAATCTAGGTAGTTTGACGGGGGATCGATCCGAAGCCGGGGTCTGATTGCTGCTGCCTGCGCGATCAGGCTGACTAACTCGCGAAGCGAGCATGCCAATGCGGGGCATGCACCATACGAAGTACCTTGTGAGAATCACGGGTGTTGATCGGCAGCAAATGTTGTTCGCAGCATTGAACCTCGATATCTTTGATAGGGTATATGAAACGACAAGCCAGCGACAATCTTGTAACGAACCAACAACCATCACTGCAGCAACTATAATCTACCCTTCCTCCGCCATGACCTCACCCGAATCATTCCGACATCCGACAACTGATCTACCGCGCAGCACCATTAGTAGTGAGTCCATTCACTGCATCTCCGTTCACGTAGCCGTTGGAGTACCCATTTGTGGCACGCCCAGTCGGGTGTCCGTTCGCGACAGTCTCATCATCGTAATGTAGTGTGAGGCTGGTGGGTATTGGGCTCTCGTTTGAGCTCGCATCCAAGTAGTGCCTCATGGTGATACCAGCAAGCTTGTGCTCTGTTGTGGTGAATCGGCCCTGTTTTCCAGGTGCGCGACGCACATTCTTCAGCTTGAAGACTTCACGCAGAGTTGCCGCTATCGATGGTCCTACCAATCGAGCACCAAAGCAGAAATGGAGGCCGTGGCCAAGCAAGGTGTACTCCTTGAACGAGCGATGCGGGTTGATAATCTCAGGATTGGGGAATGCGATAGGATCGTTGGCCGCCTTCGATGTAGCAATCAGGACCGTGTGGCCCTTCTTGACAGTCACAGGTCCGCGAACACCGTCCATGACCGTGACGTCGCGTGTCGCTACGCGGGGCAGGCCCGGTACAACTCCTGAATGGCGCATGCCTTCATAGACGAAGCCTTGCAACTCGCGATCCGACGCTTCGACATCCATGTGGGCAAGCTGGATAATACGCTCTTTGTACTTCTCATAGCCAGGGCTGAGATACAAGTCAATCAAGAGGGATGCTTGCTGTGTAATGTTACCGGCGACAGGCGCGCCCATGCCAATACAGTCGCCGACCTGGTCTCCAAGTGGCAGCTTTGTATCGGCAAGTGCCTTGTAGATGCGGTCAGCGTGGGGTCCAACCTCGAAGGCGCTTCCCTTGGCCATCCAATCTACGAGACCCTCAAACTTGCCAGTCTGGGTCTTGAGATGAGTCTCGAAGATTTGTCGCAAGGGCGCAGCCGCTTTCAACGCGCCTTCTCGTAGCTTCCATTCGTTGGCCGGCATGATGTTAAAACTTTGGTACATGAAGAGCACAAGGTAGGCGGTAAAGGCTTCGTGCAGAGACAGCAAACCCTTTGGCTGCTCTTGTGTTTTGAGGGGCAGGGCAAAGCGATCTGCAAGCCACAAGATAGGCACAATGTTGGTCACATCGCGAACAACATCGATGGAGCGTCTTCCTTTGGGGCCCTTCACCGAGCTCTTCAAGATCTGCTTGCGAACATTCGTGGTGAAGAACTCTGTGATGTTCTTCTCGAAACCGTCCTCGAAGAAGATCTTGTGGAGCACGTTCGAACGTTCATCATGCTTCTTGGCCTCATCCCAGCCGATCAGAAAGTCATGGCCAGCAGTGCAGTGGCGAATTGCAGCTTGGTACATAACCACAAAGCTGTCACGGTCCTCAAAGACCTTTTTGCAGCCTTCCTGAGTTTGAACACTGACAATGTCGTTGTCATTGGGGGGCCGCTTGGTATCATACTTCTCTAGGACCTTGTTGCCTTTCACAATACCCTTTGCTGCCTCTGGCGTGTAGAACGGCAATAGTACATACGGCGAAGTACCGGTGAATCCGCCAGGAAGACCTTGGAACAGGAGCCTTGGGAAGACTCCACCATATGCACCAGGTGTCGCTTGCTGCAACAGAGCAGCGCCCCAATTCGTCAAGGTGTTGGCGTTGAAGTCGTAGCTGAGGAAGCGATCACCCCGCACGAGCGCAACAGCATCATCCAGAATGCCTCGTCCGGTAGTCTGTCCTGGGCACACGCCGCTGCCCGGCATAGGGGGCTTGGTGCATTCGGCCATTAATCCGGGGTACAGCTCCATATTCTCGATGTGGCCGTAGAGCAGCTCCGCGGCCCGTGCCGTTTCCTTGTCAGAAGTCCAGTCTTCGAAGGTCTCGTAAGGCTTTAGGTTCAAGTACCTGCGGAACTCGTTGAGCGTGCAGACATTGAACAAGTCGCGCGCCTGTAGCTGTCCCATGATGTCCACAACCTTCAGACTTGCAGGGGTGCCATGTGCGCCAAACGCATGTGCAGGCTCCTCGATGCACTGCTTAATCAACTCAGACAACTCGGCATCGTTGAAGCGCCCATCTGGACCTCTCTGCAAATTGCTGAAAGTCCAATCCTTGGCTTCAACGCCAGGGGCAAAGAGCTTGTGACCGTAGACCTTCATAACCTCTTGGAACATCTCGACGGTTACGTCGTCGATGCTGCCGAGATTTGGATGCACAGAACGAACAATTTCCTCCATCCACCGATCATCGGCAGCGCTCAGTGCAGCGTGCCAGTGGTAGAGTACGGCGAATTCGACGGACACCACACTACCAGTGCCGCGTTCAACACGGTTTCCGCCTTGCTTGATCTCCTTTCCGAGGTTGAGGGACCACTCTGAGTTCGCTCGAGGGGTATTCAAGATTGCGGCAACATAGTCTTTAAGAACTACGGATGCAAAGAAGCCAACATTGATGTTACGCGTGATTTGGAAGATGTCCTCGTCTTGCCTGTGGTTAAGATTAGCGATGAGTCGATCTTGGTGAACAAGAAAACCAACCATTTCTTTTGCTTCTCATTCAACTGGTCCCACGGCTTGTACTTTCCATCTTCATTGACAGAGTGAAGCGACTCCGCGATGTGGTTGTGGTTCCTCGAGAACATCAACAGCACCGCGACAACGCCCGGGGGCATCATCATGATTCGTTCCGAGGCGATCGAGTCAAGCCAGATCAGGCCATTCTCATACGTTCGCACTCGCTTTTGCTCCTTTTCTGTGTTTCCGTACAGGGTGCTGAGATCGACATAGCTCGAAGTCTCGTTTATCCAAGGGTTCTCTCTCGAGGTCTGGAAGCATTCGTGAATGACTACTGTTGCGAACGAAAAGAAGAGTCGGTTTAGGCCGGATGGATGTGGTCGGAATGGGCCGTCGCGCTTTAGCAAGGCTTCGTAGACGTCTTCGACATCGGGAAGGTTGGGACCTTTGCACTGTGTCAGCCGGTTTGTCATGAGAAGAGGTGATTCGCGTACCTTTAGGTTTGGATGGTGGTACATTACGCGCATACGGCGAACCAGCCTTGCCCATCTCTGGGTTCCAAGGGTTGTTTCCGCTGCCATCGTGTCGACGATACCGTGTCGTAGGCCCAACCATAGTGGGCGTAGGGTGGGGAAGGTCGTGCCAAAGCATAGAGATGAACCCGTCCGAGACTTTTGCGCTCAATCCGCTATTGAGCGGTAGCCCTTGAAGCATTTCGACACCGTGCTCTAGCAAAAGCTCCTTGTCATCCATAGGCTCGCCAGAAGCCAAAGTTGTGATTGCCTCAACCGCAAACTTGGCGTTCTTAAGCCCAAGGTTTCTGATATCATCTTTGATGGCGGTCTTCTCAGCACTCTTCATACCACTCGCAGCCTCTTCCGATCGGCCATCGCTAGCCTTGGTGGGCTTTTTCCTAATCGTGCCCAGTAATGATCGCAGTTGACTGGGCATTATGAATATGAGCACGTGTTACCACGTGCAGGTGCAAAATATAGGTTTTAGAAACAGGGGAGGGATAACATGTAGGTAGATTCAAAGACGCAAGAGAAAGATCTGGGGTCAAGAGCAGCTTTGAATCACAGACACGGAGCAGGCCAAGAGGCGTCTTCCCGTAGCAGGAGCAACGGGTTGACTCGTATGATCGATCGCTGGCAAGAACGACGCTGTGCTCTGGTCGGCGAATCCTTGCAGGCACCACCCACTCAACATACCTGGCATGGTGCGCGTATTGGTAGTTCTGACAGTGGTCGTGGGATGTTCAGTGTCTGAGCTTTAGCAGCTGCAATAGAGTCACTCTCATTGGTGGCTGGCTGAGTGGAGTGAAGCTTCATCCAATAGCACTCGCTGGCGGAAGCTACTTTGGGATATCAAGACCGATCTGTGAATTGTTTACTCCTTACAGGTCGGAGCCCCACTCTGTTGGCGATGCTGGACACACCGATCGTCTCCAGATGGTTGCAGCGCACAGCACAGCATGTCAGTGCGTAGAGCCAATAAGGACACATGATGCCATCATTGGCTGCTGAATGCAGTAGGAAGCAGCTGGTCCATTAACCAGGACGAATCTCCCGTGGACACCAAACAGGCGAGCGACTGCCACCAAGAGCTCTATGGTAAGGAGCGCGTAGGCAGCTCACTGCGAAAGTCATGAGCCTACGCGGACGGCAGTCCGAAAGCATCTAGGGGTAGCGATTCCGGACCGTGTTGAGAGCGATCGACATGGCGAGTCAGATGCTAGCTAAGGTATTGACGGCTAGGAGATTACAAAAAGACCGAACGTACTGTCATACCAGTGTGTGTGGGGAATGTGTGTATGTTCAATATTTGGTCATCGTGCTGAGTTGCACTGCACCCGCAGCCGTAACGTCCAAGCCGGAACGCCCGTCCAGCCGGTGAACACCGTACATAAGAGCTGCACAAAGCCAGAGTCTGGAGAACGAGAGCTGGCCGGGATTGTACGATCGGATGCAACCGAAACGCGGTCCGGGGTCGCAAGAATTCTTGGAACAGATTCCCCTCCGGGACGCTGATCGACGCGCCGGGCGGGCCGCTTCCCTTAGCGTTGCCTGATTGGGGACCAGCTTCTTCTTCTTCCCACGTCGCCGAGTTCCCACGATCTACTCAGGACCAACCCGATCGATCAGCAACGCTGCAGATACGATTCTGAGATTTGGGCCAATCGCTAGCCGGGGAACTATGACGATGCACCGCTTACCCCTTCCGCTCACGTCGTGAGCTCCGCATGCAGTGCGTCTCCACTTTCAAAGTCTATGCCATTCGTCTACCAGGGACGCCAATTGGCACAACCGAGCGATGTTGAATGCGCTTGGACGTCTGCACTCGAATCAATGTAGCCCAGGAGGGCGCACCACCTGCTGTGTAGCACGCTAAGAAATGTCAACCAGGGTCGCGCATCCGGCATGTGAATTCTATGAGGTTGGGAGATCAACAAGCTCGAGTGCGTTCATGAGAGTGATCGGCCAGCACATGCATGGTGGCTGATCAATCATAGCGTAGCGTTGTACTGCATCAGTGTAGCAAGTGGGATCATCGAGCACAGCTACAGATTCCACTTTGAGCGTCTTTGCCACTAAGTCTATCAGTTACCCGTTGTGAGGGTTGCTATTGCCTGCTATTCATTAAAACATCTAACTCCCTTCTCGTGCTTGCCAGTCTTGCAAGATGGCGCGACTGGAAACCGAACAACAAACTCCCCGCGGTCCTTCATCGCGTGGCGTTTCACCCTTACAACACGAAAAGATGGAGTCCGCTGCCCCTATACAACGTCGAACTCACGTTCGCAAGCAGTTTGTTCTGTGCTTCGACGGCACCGGTAACAAGTTCAGTGGCACTGATGCGGACTCGAACATTCTTAAAATTTATCGCATGCTCGATCGAAACAACGGCGATTCTTTCCATTATTACCAGCCTGGTATCGGGACGTATGTTGCGCAGTCTGGCAGCTCTACAGCGAGGCCAGGACGTATCGAACGGTTGAAGCACTGGTATGCGAAGGCGAAAGACAGCGCGGTCGGCACTTCTTTCGACCTACATGTCATGGCTGGTTATCGAGTAAGTCCGCAGCATCTCCATGAGCAAAAAGCATGCTTCGTGAAACCGATTTTGAGTCCAGGCCTTGAAATGATCATCAGCGCAGACATGGATCCGAGCCACGCTGATCAATTACACAGTTTCTAATGAGATATTACACCCCAGGTGATGATATATTCTTTTTTGGCTTCTCTAGAGGCGCGTATACCGCCCGCTTCCTGGCAGAAATGCTCGACCACGTTGGTCTGCTCTCGGTAAGACTCCGACAGATGCAACACGTTCGCCGAATTAACACTCTCAGGCTGGAAACGAGGAGATGTGCCACTTTGCGTGGAAGTGAGTGATTTACATCCTCTTTTCAGCCTCGAAACTGACCAACGATCCAGGACCTTTCAGAAGTGGCAATGCCGGCTGGAAAGCAATGCCGAAGAGAAGAAGGAGAAGAGGGAACTCCTCGAATACATGTGCGCGTTCAGAGAGACCTTCAGTCGCCCAGTACGCGCCATCCGATTCCTTGGTCTCTTTGATACCGTCAACAGCGTACCACACTTTGAGAGTGCATGGATGCAGCGCAGCAAATTTCCCTACACTGCACGAAGTACGTCCCGTGTCATACGCCACGCCGTCTCTATCGATGAGCGACGCGCAAAGTTCCGCCAGGACCTCATCTCTCAAGCAAAGCCTGATCATGCAATGCTCTATAAACGCCATCATCGTAAGCACCACAGAAAGGGGTTTCTTGGTAACGATGAGACACACGATCACAGTGATCATAATGGGGGGGATATTGAACAGCCTCGGGGCCGTCGCGACACTCTTGCTCCGCCGGAAGATTACAGAAATCCACACGAAACATCAGGGGTGCGTAGTTTGAGCCCAAACTATTCGTGTAGTAACGTGTCGGTGCAATCGACTGATCCAATCCACACGCGAGACTCCTGGGACGAAGACGAGGGAGAGCAGGATATCCAGGAGGTCTGGTTCCCGGGCTGTCATGCAGTAAGTATACTACAACAGGCACAAAATTACGCCGGGTAACCGTTATCTAGGATATTGGGGGAGGCTGGCCTCTTGATTCCGGTCATGAAGCCGCTTTGAGCCATGTACCCCTTGTTTGGATGGTTCGCGAAGCACAAAAGGCTGGTCTAGAGTTTGACGAGGAGAAGCTGGAAGCTCTTCACTGCTGTCACGAAGATCAAACATTCGGCGGCTTGAAGCATCCGGTCATTCCTGCCATCGCTGTCAATCCAGCTTCACCAGCCCTTCCAGACGGCCAGTGGAACGGAGCAGATAGCACTAATCACACTGCTAACGATGTCGTCGACGAGAAAAATACCTTAGAGCACCATCGCACACACCCAGACACGAGCTTTCACAGCAAGCTTCACTATGCTGCGACTCGAGGCCGTATGCATGACGTGCTTCAGTTCAACAACGGCGCTGCACCAATGGGAGTCGTGTCTTGGAACGTCATGGAATACTTGCCCTTCCGGCGCATGGATCTCTGCGAAGACGGGTCTTGGAGAGCGATCAGATGGCCACTACCCAAAGGCGAGACGCGCGACATTCCCGCAAATGCTCATATTCACTCCAGTGTCATCAAGCGTATGTTGGCAGATCCGAAGTACAGACCCGGCAACTTAATCGTTGGCGGTGGCGGCAGAGGTGTCAGGAGAGCGCCGGACGAGATGGGTATTGGCAGATGGGTTTGTTGCTGTGACGAGGGTCATCCTGTCGGCGAGTGCTTTGTCAGGAAAGAAAAGCCGGTCAGGAAGGCGACCGAGCAAAGTTCACATTCTAATGTGATGCCGAGTGGGCCACAAGGAAACTACTTCTCTGGGAGGAATGTATAGGCGTAGATGACTGTCTGAGTGACTTTACGGCATCAGATATTCCTCTTCACTTCTGCGTTAAAGACTCGCAGACGTTGAGCTAAACTCTTTATTGTATTGTGTTGATTGGTATCTCCGTTTTGATAGCGTGTCACAGCTTGACTACATAGTTGTCGCCATAGCATCCCTCATATCTAGTTCTGATTTGAACAAAACAGAACTAGATTGTTTCCATAGTTCCAGCAGAGAACACTCTTGGAGCTTGCACGCATATAGCGTCAGGCATGACCGTAAGAAATCGCCTCAGTCTCGAGAAACGTCCTCGATTGCCAGCCTCGTCATGCTAGCCTGAACCTCTGTATCAATCTGATGATCGATCTGGCTACTCTCCGCATTGTAACGGTCTCCATCAAAGCCCTGATCTCCGTCCTGAGCGTTGTTCTTGGGGACGAACCGATGTACGAAAGTCGTCGAGTGCAACATGTCCTGTTCGCTGCCGGGTAGTACGCCTTCAATAGCCAGAGTATCCGGAGTCTGTGCTGTTGATCTACGCGCCATCGCGAGGTCATCTGCTGCTTTGACCATGTCAATGCTGCCGAAGACTTGGGCGTTGAGTCCCAGAGTGTCCATGACTCTCTGTGCTCTCGTCTTGACCTTCTTAGCCCTTCTTTCTTGCGCGTCTTCACCCAGGTATGCGTCGATGCCCTGTCGGGAGGATGTGGCGGTCAAAGCCAGCGCGGCTTGTGCTCTGGGTCTCTTATGTGCTCCAGATTTTGCCAGATGTTGAGCCTGCTGTTTGGCTTTATTGGCCTGGGTCTTGGAACGCCTCACGCTCATGGAACCCAAGACGTCGACGGAATCCAAGATGGCCGAGTTTTCTTCCTCGATGGCGCTGTATACCATCCTGAATGCGCAGTACTTCGGTTGGGTGAAGTGCGTGATGAGGGTGTCGGTGTCAGACTCGTTCCAGTCTCTGGTCGTGTGTAACAGCATAGCCGCAACAATCAACTCCTGAAGCGTGCCATCCTCGTCCCAGCACAAAGGTACTGTAGTATCAGTCGGGACGCAGGCTTCCACACATTCCTGGAGCAATTCCACCGACGTTTTCACGTCGGGTTCATGCATGATTACGTCGAGAGAACCCCAAAGCCTGGCTCGGGCGACTGCCATCAGTGCCTCGTACTGGAGTCTCTCACCCAGAGTATACATTTGAATATGGAACATGTGGCGTGGCTCAACGAAATGGGGCAAGCTTGTCGGCGTGTGGTTCGGAACGAACGATGCGTTGGTGAGGTCGTAAGGGCCATCGCGTGATTGCGGGTACTTACCGTCGATTGTGATATCGTAATCTTTGGTGTAGAGGAAGCTGATGAGTCGATCCACCAAGAGAGGGTCACATTCTTGCGGCATCGTGATCCATGCCGGCGAGTTCTGCTATGTCACCTGCCTTAGTTGCGAGTACTTTTCTGACAGCTGCTGGTGGCCTGGGGCCTCACTCACATATTGCGGAAAGCATCGTTCCTCAAGATACTTAGGGCCTCCGACGATGATGATTGAATGGATCATAAACTGAACGCCATTTTCGGTGACAAGAGTGAGGTCGCGACCGCACGGAAACCTGAGCAGATGCAACGCATGCCTGCAGGGTGCATATGAGTACGGATGCATCTCTCTAGATAACAACCGTGAAAGGCTTACTCTGCTTGCAGCTGTTCCACCAGCGGCTGCACTCTTTCTGACTTCTTGTTGACCGCTCCCAGCAGCAACGCACGCGCAACTTTGTAACTCATTCCTAGAGAAGGCCTTGGCGGGAGCTCCACGGCTGCGGTGTTGGTGGGGTTTCGTTGACGCTGTGTCAATGTTTGACGAAAGTTTGAGGCGCGTTTGTCGAGTTCGCAGAAATTGGTAGGGCAAGGAACAGATCAAGGTGAGAAGGGTAAATACTGGGGCGCTTGGTCAGGCAGCGTTCTAGTGTGGCGTCGTGGCGTCGTAACTCTCCTTCACTTCAAACGGGTTTCGCGTTATGCATGCCGCTTCGCCAGCCTGTGCCTGAAGGCATCCGTCTTGATTGATCAAACACCGCTCCTTTCTAGCCTAGAACGTAGGCCGAGTACTCTCCCCTTTCCACAACCCCATCACCTCTCCAGTCTCGCCCACCCAGTCCTTGACGCCACCAAACACCTGCTTCGCCATACCCTGGTTTGTTCCACTCCTCGCCCTTCTCCTGCTAGCACCACCGGCCGCAGCCGCGGTCCCATTACCGAATCCTCCTGGTGTCGCACCAGGAGTTATGTAATTACTTCCATCGCCCGTGGCATACTCGGAGCCCATTGATGGAAGTACATTCTCGCCTGCGGAGAGCGACACGAAGAGCGCGAAAGGCACGAGCCACACGCACAGGCCAAAGTAGGAAGCGATCTCAGTAAAGGTAGGAATGTCGGGGCGGTCGTAGGGGTAGTTGGAGTATGTGTTCGCAGAGGGTGAGGGCGCACTAAAGTGGCGGAACCAGAGATAATGGTTTGCTAGTACCAGGACTGGTTCGACATCAGCATACATGTTTCCACATCGCGTTGTTCTGGTATGTGCGCATAGAGTAACGTGCGCAGGTAACTTACCGCAAGACAGCAAGAAGAGCGGGTCCGTGAGCTTGACAATTGGGAAACGTCGCAGATTCTGCGCGTAAACGCCATGGCTAACTATGCTAAGTGCACTGAGACCGATGGGGAAGCCATCGACGAGGAGAAGGAGGGCTTGAACGCCGATAACGCCGTATATGAGGCGAGTAAGCAGTTTCTTTGCAAAGACAGTGTGTTCTTCGACCAGTTCGGACAGGTAATATAATCCGGATGCTGTTTGATCTACTTAGCATCTCCCATGGTATGATATGGATGTTGCAAGGTATTTACCTATTGCTAGTGTCAAGAAAGCAAAGCCTAGAATGACACCAATATACCCGAGTGCTGGTAATATCCACATGTTCGTTGTGAAGTGTGAGTTTTAGAGATTTGACAGCTGCCAGGTACCTGGATACGATGAGGTCAAAGGTGGCATTAAGCTCGGGATAAGCGGGGCTGCAATGGGTGTGATTGGTACGGGATCAACGTGGGGTTTCGACCTAGCCCACCAAAAAGTTGTGCTCGATCGCGAAGCCGACACTAAAACCACAGAACGTGCAGCACCACGCCTTACGACTCTCAGATCTGACAGCATTCCGCCGCCGAAACCTAAGCCCTACGAAAACATATCGCAATCATGTCGCGCCCCGAAGACATTCTGTCCGTCCTCCCGCAGCTCCCAGCGCTTCCTGACTAACATTTACAGACCGCCTGACCTCCACTACAATGATACCGAATCTCGCAAATACACAACGTCCTCGCGAATCCAGCGCATTCAAGCCGACATGACGCATCGCGCACTCGATCTCATCGGCTTAACCCAACCCTCCATGATCCTCGACGTCGGCTGCGGCTCATGCCTGTCTGGCGAAATCCTCTCACAGACGGTCGAGGAAGGCACACCCGCAGGCCCACACGTATGGATAGGCTTCGACATCAGTGCGTCTATGCTGGGCGTTGCGCTCGAGAAGGAGGTTGAAGGCGACTTGCTGCTGGCAGACGCAGGCCAAGGCGTGCCGTTTCGCCCAGGAACATTCGATGCTGCAATCAGTATTAGTGCGATTCAGTGGTTGTGTCAGGCCGAGACCAGTGAGGACAGCCCAACAGCAAGACTGTTCAGGTTCTTCAACCAGCTTTACGCAAGTCTAAAGAGAGGTGGAAGGGCGTGCCTTCAGTTCTATCCCAAGAATGATGAGCAGAAGAAGATGGTCGCTCAGGCGGCAATCAAGGCTGGTTTTGGTGCTGGTCTGCTTGAAGATGACCCCGGGACAAAGAGCGCAAAGACGTACCTCGTACTCACAGTTGGAGGTGGTAACCTGGACGGCGACATCACTGGTGTGGTGCGCGGTATGGAGGGTGTGGATGTCATGGAGACGCGAAGGAAGGCTGGCACGATGAAGAGAGGCGAAGACAAGAAGGGCAGCAAGGGCTGGATTTTGAAAAAGAAGGAGCAGCAGAAAGCGCAAGGCAAAGTTGTCAAGGCCTCCTCCAAGTACACTGGCAGAAAGAGAAGGATCCAGTTCTAGAAGAAAAGTGTTTACGATACCATGCATAGCGAGGCGTTTAGGTTGCGGCATATCCAGGAGGGTATAAGAATGTCAATTCAATCATGCAGCATGCTATATACCAACTAGAAGTACAGCTCTATCCACACTCCGCTGAACTAGTTGTACAAGTGTAGAACATCCAAACATCAAGCAAGATGCGATAGATCAGTGTTACCTAGATCTATGCCTTCTCCATCTGGCCAAGGATGGCACGGGTGAACTCGTTGGTGGTGGAGTTGCCACCCATGTCGCGAGTGCGGAACTTGCTGGTAATTGTTAGTGGATGACTGCATTATTGGGACGTTTTTGACATACCCGTCAGCGATGACCTTGTAAACCGACTGCGAGATGCGGTTGGCGTGGTCGTCGAGACCAATGTGACGCAGCATCATGGCGGCGGACAGGATCAGAGCAGTGGGGTTGGCCTGGTCCTTGCCCTTGATGTCAAGACCGACGTGACGGCAGCCGGGCTCGAAAACGGCGACGTTGCGGCCCATGTTGCATCCGGGAACAATACCAGGGCCACCGACAAGACCAGCTCCAATGTTGGAGAGGATACCTCCGTACAAGTTGGGCATGACCATAACGTCAAACTGCTGAGGGCGCGAGACGCACTGCATGGAGGCGTTGTCGACAATCATGTCGTCGGTCTGGAGAGTGGGGTAGTCCTCACTGACCCTCTTGACAGTGTTGCGGAAGAGACCGTCAGCCAACTTCATGATGTTGGCCTTGTGGATGCAGGTGACCTTCTTGCGGTTGTTGGCGAGCGCAAAGGCGAAAGCAAACTTGGCAATGCGCTCAGACTTCTCGCGGGTGATGATCTTGAGCGACTCGACAACACCGTTGACCGACTGGTGCTCGAGACCGGAGTACTCGCCCTCGGTGTTCTCACGGATGATGCAGAAGTCGATGTCCTTGTGACGGGTCGCGTAGCCGGGGATGTTCTTGAGAAGGACGATCGAGGCGTAGATGTCGAGCTCCTGGCGAAGAGCGACGTTGAAAGAGCGGTGGCCGGAGCGCTCGACGGGGGTGTGCAGGATGCCCTTGAGACCGAGCTTGTTGCGCTTCAGCGAGGCAATGGACTCGCGGAGGAGCTCCTCGGAGTGGACGTTTCCGGAATCGACACCAGAGACATCGACCTGCTCCCACTCAATGGGAACGTTATCCGCCTTGAAGATCTCCTTGACGGACTCGGAGACCTCAGCACCGATACCGTCACCGGGGATCAAGGTGACGGTGTACTTGCCGCCGAATTTGGTGGGCTTGAAGATGTCCTGGCCGACGGTAGCGAAGGCTGCGTAATGTCAGACAATGATCGAGTCTTCGAGGCGCACGTGACGGCGGTTCTGTGCTATTTTGGCGGTCACGTACATCGAGCAGCCATCGAAGGGCCAGCTGCGCGCTGTGCGCCCCGCAGGAGCGTCTGCCTGTCGCGTTAGCATTGCCCTCGTCTCACAGCTTCAATTGCTTCCAGGAGCGCGTATTCGTACCTGCGCAGTTCGTTGGGAGGTCCTGGACAACATGTTGTGCGGCGTTCAGCGGATTGGTGCTGGTGAGGGATATGAGGTCGTCAAGAAACCAACTGCAGCTGCCGGCCGCGAAAAAAGCCCGTGCCCTTTGCTCGGCGCACGCATCCATTCCGTATCCGTCCTTCCGCCGCTTAATCTAATCAATCCATCTCCGACCCATTATCGTGCCCTCCACTCATGTCCGCTCTTGATGCGCTTTTGTAAGTTACACCTACATAGTAGTGTTGCTGATGCTCGCACGATGGTGTTGTTTTCATGTTGTCAAAGCGGACACAATCTGTGAACCCAGCACTCCAGTAGCAAACTCCGACAGTTGACATGTGATAAGGCGTCTGAGCGTCATGCTCGAGCGTGTGGAGAACTGGAATGTAAGTAGCCGTGGCGTACAAGGACTGTGGACGTCGCCCGCCGTATCTCGATGAAAGAGTCAGATTCCGTACAAGTGTCTCACCCGAGATACAAGCCTTGTGTTCGATTTTAGGTATGTTTATATGTACAGCAGGCACGTTCGACCACCCACTTGGCAAACCGCAGCATCAGACAAGAAGAGCAGCAAGTATGCGCTGCTTGAACAAAGTTATTCAGTTGTAATTCTGCGGTTTGTTGGCTGCGATCAGAACGGTTTGATTCCTACAATCCTGGTCGGGCGTGACTGGATGCAGCACAGTCCTGCTGAGGCAGGTACGATTCCCCTCACAATACCTACAAGCCTTGTTACCGTGTATCCTCTGTCTCGTCTCCTGGTGCAGGATCACCATATTTCACTCTGTAATTCCAGGGTGCCAGTAAATACTTTGACCGCCTCACCGTTCTTTCATGATTCAGCTCTTCTCTCACCTGTGTCTATAAGTTTGGCGCCATCCGTTACCACGCTACCCAGTCTCTTCTTCCCTTCTCCACCACGACTCGTACTCTCAACTACCACCGTAAGCTCACATCTCAGTTGCGCGCTTCAACTGCTGACCAGGTCACAGCAACGTCTTCGTTGTTTGTCCGCACTGCTGCACCTTCCCCGTGAGGGCTTACATCACAACTGCGCATCCTTGAAGCGTATTTCCCACACCACGCTTGACTGGCCTCGCTAAATCCAGCGCTGTCAACATGAAAGTCATCGAGAAAGGAGCTGATCGGACGGCCGATGCGCATCTTTATCTTGAAGGTCGCGTGACTGCACTCGAAGAGTACGGACAGTACATCGATGATTCTGACAAAGCTGTCTGCTGCTACATCGCATCTGATGAGGGGCACAAGTTCAGGTTGGCCGGGGGTTTCTCAGGCATGGTACGTCACATGTCGTTTTGTATTTCTTGTACTGACGCAGACTGAATAAGACTCTTGTTGTCGCCTCTGATGTCTTAGTTGACGGAGTCTGTCGCAAGGCACACTCGTATGCTGGTAAGTCTGTGCAGATACAGAAGAAGAAGTTCGAGTTCGATACAATCCTGTACCAGACGCCAGATGGAGTTGTCGACACTGGCATATCAGTTGCTCCATACTCCGGACCAGTGTGTCTCGACAAACATGCTGCAGAGACTATTGGCACTATCGAGCTACGCCTCTACATTACACGTCAGTTTGATGTTGAGCATGATGTTGACGGCACATGCAAGTACGATGAAGTAAATGAGCATGCCAACACTAGCGCGACTTACAAGGATGTACCGCCTCAATTTCACGTAACGTTCGAGAAGAACTGCTCCACGATGGATACTTCCAAGGCCAACCGCGAGAGGAAGAGGGTATACGCCAAGCGTCCAGGTACAGAGCCCTGGGCCATCTTTCGATTCCACTACCGCACCAGACGTAAGTTCTCTGGCTCTGGTTTTTGAACATCACTAAGCAAGAACAGAGTCGATCATTGATCAGAAAATGGAGTTGACATTCGACCCAACTGACAAGACATATGCTAAGAAGGAGGCTCATGCTCTTGACCTTGAGCCAGTGCCCATGTTGTTGCTGGGATCCAAGCCAGCGACCAAGAACGATGGAGAGAACTCGGTGCGCACCTCATCACCTCCGCTTCCAGATACACCCTCAACACCAAACAAGGCGTTGAAGAAGTCAAAGTCTACGCAGGTGAGAGAGCGTCCTACTTCTGTGCGTAGCTTGTTCATAATCAACTTACGAGTTCTGTCGTTTATGACGCGTGGGAAGTGAAAGACTGTTGGAGCCTGTTGCTAATTATATGAAGCCCAGGGTCGTCGTCAAGAAGCAAGGCAACAAACCCACTCCTCTCAAACCGAGCTTGACTGCAGACATGATCCCCTTCAGCGATACACAGGCTGCGGCAGCTACCGAGCCTGCGACCGCAGCTATCACTACCCAGTCATCCTCCAATGACCTTCTGCCAGTCTCCACGGACACCATGGACGAATGTTCTTCCAGTCTAACTGCCAAAACGACTGCGAACAACAGTAAGAATATTAGTGACAGCGCTAATGCGGCTTCAAAGCAAGGCGATGGTGATCAGTCTGCTGAGATCTTCAAGAGATCAGCTAAAACTGTCTCCAAGAAGACCACTGGGCCGCTTGATCGAGATGCAGATGCAGACGTAGATGCGAAGAGCAAGGAATCTCCCGCCAAGATCGTGAAGCAAGTTGCTGGCAAAACGGATCCTGAGCTGGCAGGTCTAATTCCTCCGGTCCTACCCGTGGAAGTGTCCAGCGCGCCCACGGTACCGCATCCCGCAGATATGCCCAGTGTTCTCGACCCAAACACTATCCCAGGCCCTATGGCTACCCAGGCGACTGGCGTATCCAACATCAAAGACCTGTTCAAGTCTGGCACCAAAACCTTCACATCGCCCTTCAAGAAAATGACTACCAAGCCTGCTTCTATTGATACAACTATATCTCTGGCACTGCAAAAGCCGGGCATTCCTCCCACACCCCCGACACCCACGAAGCGCCCTCCAGAGGGTTCTCTCACGCCTCCTCCAGACGTAAAGCGCATCAAGACCAATACGATACCGCTTCTCAGTCCTGCACACCTTCCCCGTTCATTGTCCGCCTCTCCAGGCCCTCGTACACTTTCCATCGAGGCACAAGTCACCGAGCAGCGCAAACTTCTTGAAGCCACGCGTAAGAAGCGTGCTGAAATGTCCAAGAAGAAGGCTATGATGGACGAACGTATGGCACCGTACAAGCAACGGATCGCCGAGGAGCTAGAGCGTCTGAGGCAGGAGATGGCTGAAGAAGAGGCGATCATGGCCGAGGAGGAAGAAGACTACAAGGCCAGCGAGATTATGCTGGCAGAATTCGAGGCTGATAATGGTGAAGTCTAGGCACATACATGAGATCTTTGGCCACGACAACGGTGGATCAGATGGAGCTCTGGCGTCTGGCGAAAGGCTGGAGGTGGTTGGTGGTTTTACGGCCTTGTAGGTGGCTCAATGGTCGACCAACAGGAGAAGACATGTGGCTTCGTACAACCGCTTCAGATTCTCAATAACTGCAATCTTGGTTTTGGGACTGGGCTGAGGTGCGTTGTATGTGTTCTCCAAGCAGGATTATGCGTAGCACTGGCGCAACGAGGCGAAATGAGGCAAAATGGAAATTTAGGTACGACTGTGGCCGTAGAGTCAAATGAAATTCCATACCTAACGCTCTTGCACATATCTTGGGAGTACGGCATGTAGCATTCGACGGTTTACAATCTGAACGATCAGCGGGCTGATGTGCACTAAATAGGGTATCCGGAATCAGGGCGACAGGCAATCAAAACTTTACGCCGATAGCAATATGTAACAATGAAACTTGCTCCATCCGTTGGAGTTGAAAAGGCAGCTATTGACGCCCAGTGGTGCCGTAGTTGCCTTCCCGGGCGACCCTCATATTGGCCTTGATGCGCTCCAAAAGCTCACCAGTAGTTGCGAGCGGAGAAGGGTGAAGATTGCGCTAATATTCCGTCAGCAAAGAGTTCACAACACGTGCGCAGAAGATATAAGTCCAAGCTGACAGTAGCTACACCGTGAAGACTTACGTGATTGAGCCATGCGATGCACTGATCGCGAGTCCACGTTTCCGGGTCTAGTAGCAGAACATCAGCAGATACTCTAAAGTAAGTAGCACGACCCCAAAATGTATAAGAAAGAAGACACATACCTCCGGTAGGGTCGGCACTAGGAAACAAGTCCTGGCCCCATATACTCCACGCAGCAACGCCCGTAACGAGCGCCGCAAAGGCGAAGAAGGGAGCCTAAGTCGGTCAGCACTTGG
The DNA here is from genome assembly GCA_022609225.1 of Boeremia lycopersici. Taxonomy (NCBI): domain Eukaryota; kingdom Fungi; phylum Ascomycota; class Dothideomycetes; order Pleosporales; family Didymellaceae; genus Boeremia; species Boeremia lycopersici. The sequence continues at coordinate 192,403 of JAGKPY010000002.1, read as the reverse complement.
GTGTCCATCTGACCAGTATACGCACAACGTATATCAGGTTCCAGGACCAGAATTCACCTACACGTTGGCTCGTAGCACGATCGAGGGGAGTCGGCATGTCAGGGACAGGGGTTACGTGGACAGTGGAAGTTCGAACTCCTTACAGGGAAGCAAGAAGAAAAGGAACAATCGTAGAGTTTTAAGAGCTGGTGTTCGCAAGCTGCACCGCTTCGAGTGCTGCGTCGCGTTCAGCTTCCAGGCACCTGTAACGTCTCGCCTCCGCCACAATACGCCCCACTTTCCCCTTCTCATCCTAAGCCGGCACCGCCCCTTCGCAGCCCGTGCGCTAATAAGCGAGACCACAACGATTTGGCTGCTGGAGCACCCTTCGCGAACTTCCAGCGAACCTTGAGATTTTCACGACTCGACCATCCACCGCCGCCAAAATGCCTTCCGAAGTCTCCGACATCAAGCAGTTCATCGAGATCTGCCGCCGCAAGGACGCCCAGTGTACGTCTTAATACCCGCACATGCGCAATGCCGGAAAAGGAGGAATACTAGAAGTCCCGAGAGGCAGTGCAAGTGGCACGACGAGGCCTGGGAAGAGACCGCATTGCGCTGGCAAGATCTTCTAGCACCTGGATGGCGACTGACAAGAGACAGCCGCGCGCGTCAAGAAGAACAAGAAGGTCAACAACATCAAGTTCAAGGTCCGATGCTCGAAAAACGTCTACACCCTCGTCCTTAAGGACACCGACAAGGCCGAGAAGCTCAGGCAGTCGCTTCCCCCGGGTATGCTCCCCTTGCACCCACGCCGCGAAATCTCCGTCTAACAACTTGACCAGGTCTTACCATCTCCGACGTCGGCAAGAAGAACCCCAAGGGCAGGCACGCGGCCGCATAAATGCACTCATGAATTCGTGAGAGGCATCGAGCTGTGTTAGGAAGAGGATGACGGCGTGCTATGGCATGGCATTGGCGGAGGGCGTCTAAGGGATGATTACTCTTACAATGGCATACGAAATCGAGGCAGGGACCCGCTCATACAGGGGACCACTGGAATGATAAACGTCAAACCACCCACCTACTATCTTGCGTAGTCTTGCAGTGTGACGAAAGAGCGTATGATGTGCTTTTTGCTGCGACAAGTGGGCTCGCTGCCACACGGCGGCCTGTGCGAATGGACCTTACAACGCAAAGCACCGGGTTATGATCACATACAATCTGCATACGGCGTACTTGAAAGAAGCAAATGATCTCAATTCTGGCTAATTTGTCTCAACCTGTCGTAGGTAGATCCTTAGTTCCCTTCTTCTCTTCCTCCCGCTTGACCAGGAACTTATACTGGTCCTTGCGATCCAAGTACACCACTTTACCGCTCAGCCCCGCCTCCTCTACTTTTTTCTTGAAGTCATCTAGCGGGCTTAGGAAGACATCATAATCATCATAGTGAATCGGAATTGTCACGTCAGGATCGATCAAGTGCATCAACTCCACGCCCTGCTTTGCATCCATCGTAACCATGAGCAGCGGCATGCTCGGCCCTGGAATTGTAGTGCCGCCAAGGTGAATTAGCATCAGGTCGATGTTGAGGTCCTTGTAGCGCTTGGGAATCTCCTTCAGTTCATCGACCATCAGCGTGTCGCCCGTGATATACACTCTGTATCCGCTAGTGAACTCATCGGCGTTTGCTGATTCCGGGGGCGAATAGCCAAGCTCGATCATCCATCCATTTGTCGGTGGTACAGCTTTGAGGATCTCGTTGGCGACGTTGAGAGGACCGGGCGGGACATGTTTCCCTGGCGTTCCTGTGACTTTCAGACTTGGTGTTTTTCCTGTTGTAAGGGTCTTGGGTTTCACGTCCACAATCAGACTCTCCCAGAAGTCGAGCGCGTGCACGTTGGTGAATGAGTCTGTACCCTTGGAAGTGAGACAGCTATGTGCATGCGGCGTGGTAATGATGGGTATTGAGCGGGATAATTTGTCTTCAACGAGCCTGTCAAAGTGGTCTTCGTGGTAGTGCGAAAGCAGGATTGCATCAATATGTGGAAGGTCTTCCAAGTCAACTGCTGGGTTGGTGCGGCGTGTTGCGCTTACGCCGGGCCCCAGATGTACATGGTCGCCTGCATGGAGGAAGTTGGGGTCGGTCAGAATACGCAAGCCTTCCCACTCTATGATCGTGGTTGCTGTTCCAACGAAGAATAGAGATGCGTTTGTCGCTGTGTTTGCCGGATGCAGTTTAGTTTCTTTGGCTTCGGGCAGAGCGGCAGGGACGGATATGCCATCTTTCAGTGGCTTGACACCCTCGCCTGGGGTGAGCTGGAGGTGCTTCATGATTCCAAACTGAGACTAGAAGAGTATTGTGTCCTCCGTGAAATCAGATTGACGAGATTGGAGTTGATGAGCCAGTAGCAGTGTCTGCAGGCCTGGAGTAGTAGACGTTATATAGAGGAAGGAATGGACAAAAGACGAAGAAGAGAAAGCGCAGCTGCTGTACAAATAGAGGCATGTTGGCGATCAATGACGACAGTACGACGTGGTAATAATGATGAGGTGAGAGATGATAGACGGAATACTTTAAAGGTCAACATGCGTAATTGCAGATATAACTGTACCTTTGATATACTATCGTTCATCATTCATTGCTATAGTTAGACGGTGCTTCAGAGGCTGTGCGGGCTCCGCGCGTACCACCGCCACCGTCCCCGGTCGGTCGGTCGGTGTTGGAGAAACGAGGCTGAGGTCTCCCCCGAAAGCTCCGCACGTCACGCCGCGGGCGCCGACGCGGCACTTGACCCCTGTCTGCTGTCGTCCCGATTGGGAAGGGAGCTATGTGACACCTGGCTTCGAAGCACAGGAGCGCAATCGATTTCTGGCCTCGCGCAAGCAAACTAATGCTGAGGTTGAGTCTACGATGACTTGAATGTACCTGGGTGACTGGACCCTGAGACGCTACCAGTACGCGTCGCCAACGGCCGCCAATGTACACGAATCGCGACCCGTTCAACCTCCGCAGCAAAGCATCGAGAACAGCCCCATCCGCCTTTTCACTTCTCCAGAACGCCGCCACACGCACCACGCAGGCCGTCGAATTGACCAAGCAGTCTACCAAGCAAGCCGTTGAGGCTACCAAGCAGACGCTTAAGGACTCCGATATGTCCTTCGCTGTCCCGCGCAATATCGAGTCTGCTTCACGTCGCTTCGAAGAGAATGTCTGGAACAAGGTCACAGGGAACGAGAAGGGCTTGCCAATGTATAAGGACAAGCCAGCCGGATATGGATATGGCGGTGCGAAGGGGAAGAGGGGGTTCGTAAGGAGCAAGAGGGGGTTGGTGACAATAGCGCTGCTGGTGTTGGGCTTCGTATACTGGATGTTTGTGCCAGGCTCGAACCAGACGCCAGCCGCCAAACTGGGGTCCGGGGGAGGCTGGTTTGGTGGAGGCGCAGCCAGGAAGAAAGCTTTGTTGTGGGAGAAGCGGAGAGAGGCTGTAAAAGATGCCTTCTTGCTGAGTTGGAACGCCTACGAGGAGCATGGATGGGGCTACGATGAGTACCACCCAGTTGCGAAGACCGGCCGTTATATGGCACAACCCAACGGCATGGGCTGGATCATTGTTGATGCACTGGACACCATGATGATCATGAACCTGACCAAAGAGCTGAAGCACGCGCGTGAATGGGTCTCCACCACTCTCGATTACGACAAGGACCAAGACGTCAACACCTTCGAAACCACTATTCGCATGCTCGGAGGTCTGCTATCTGCACATTACTTACAAGAGACCCTTCCTGGACTGAAACCAGGCAACGCAAACGAACAAGATGTTTTCCTCGAGAAGGCCACGGACCTAGCAGATCGCCTCATGGGCGCCTACGATTCGCCCTCTGGTATTCCCTGGGCCAGTGTTCGCCTAAAGGATAGCAAGGGCGAAGCTTCGCATGCTGACGGCGGTGCCTCCTCAACCGCCGAAGCGACTTCCTTGCAGCTCGAAATGAAGTATCTTGCCTACCTTACAGGAGAAGAGCATTACTGGGAGAAGGCTGAGAAGGTCATGCAAGTTGTGGATGACAACGGCTCCAAAGACGGTCTGGTGCCTATCTTCATCTATGCCGACCGCGGCACCTTCCGGGGCAGTGAGGTCCGTCTGGGCTCCCGTGGAGACAGCTACTATGAATACCTGATCAAGCAGTATCTGCAAACACAGAAGCAAGAAACCGTCTATCTGGATATGTGGAAGGAGACGCTTCGAGGTGTGAAGAAACATCTTCTCACCTACTCCAAAGACGCTCATCTGACAGTCCTCGCTGAGCGACCTGGTGGTTTAGACGGAGATTTGCACCCAAAGATGGATCATTTGGTCTGTTTCTACCCCGGTACCATTGCACTTGCCCAAACCGGCGGCCTTCCCGTCTCTGTGGCGCAGAAATTGCCGTCCTGGGGCAAGGAGCAGGAAGAAAATATGCTGCTCGCGAAAGAGTTGACCAAGACATGCGTGGGCATGTATCACACCACGGTCACAGGGCTCTCTCCCGAGATTGCACACTTCGAACTCGACGAAGAGCCGAAAATGTATCACGACGAGATTCTTCCCTCGTTGACAGAATTGGAGCCCGACGTTCCGGAGGGCGAGGGATGGAAGAAGGACTTCATTATCAAGCCTGCGGATGCGCATAACCTGCAAAGACCCGAGACGGTTGAGAGTCTGTTGTACATGTGGCGCATCACAGGAGACGAAATCTACAGAGAGTGGGGATGGCAGATGTTCAATGCGTTCGTGAACCACACCGCTATCGAAGGGGGAGGTGGATACACCTCTGTGAACGATGTCACCAAGATCCCACCGCCGAGTAGGGACAACATGGAGAGTTTCTGGCTGGTGAGTGTAATTCTTTCTCCTCCGAGATTGTGATTGCTAACGATCTACAGGCCGAGACCCTCAAGTACTTCTATCTGCTATTCGGCCCCAACGATCTCCTGCCCCTGGACCAGATCGTGCTAAATACGGAAGCTCATGCCTTTCCGCGGTTTGACGCGAGTAAAAAGCGATTCAAGACTGGCTGGGTGCGGTTACCGAGGGATGAGAAAGGCGAATTGATCTTGAAAACAAAAGTAAACAAAGAGGAGAAGAAAGAGGAGAAGAAAGGAGACGAGAAGGCCGATACGAAGGCCGATACGAAAGCCGATACGAAGGCAGAGAAGAAGGAAGAGAAGAAAGAAGACGAGAAGGCCGATACGAAGGCAGAGAAGAAGGATGAGAAGAAGGACGCGAAGAGAGAGGAGAGTTGAATAGGTCGCATGGCAGACTGACTCTTGTATGAAGTGGATCGCACATGTGCATTCCTGGCGTTATCTGCAATTTTGTATCAACAAATACTGCTCTATATACAAGAACTTGAATGGACTGAGAGTACAATACTGGGCTCAAAGACATTCACGGACGAATTTCATACGGTGTTCTACCAATCTTGATCCTTCTGATCAAGTACGCGATCTTCACGCCCTGTCACATACAAGTATAGGGCGCACATGCCACTGTAGGAAGCAAACCCTTGTATCTAATGCGCTATTTGCGGTATTTAGTAGTATCACATTATCAGCAGGCAACAAGATTCGGAGGTAGACAACCAAATGAGGAAAGGTGATAGGTAGAGCGTGGGAGGCCTGAAGCTTCAGGCTAAAGCACAGCACAACATCACCTCTTCTATAAAAGTCGCAGTACCACGACTATTTCCAAGAGAACATATCTACAACCAAGAAGACTAATAATACTTGTTACAAAGTGCTCAGGACGCGAAGAATTTTGCGGAAATGGAGCGCGTTTTGACCACACCCCGCCTTAAGCTCACGCTCATCACGCAAGCCGCACGAGGCAGCGATGAATTGAAATGGCTACACGAGCTACGCAGTAACAAACAATCCACACTTTGGAGGTACGTGCTATCATCAATTGTTATGCATCTTTTCTGGCTCTGCAATGATGCCGCCGCACCAGCCAGTCCTCCGCACAAGACATTGATAAATCCAGCATGGTCGGAGCCAGTAAAACCCTTGAAGAGACCGAAAAAGTCATAGCAAACTACGTGCCCGATACCGTCACCGCTACCCCATCTGACGTAGATACCGCGCAGAAAACCTACAAGATCGCTTACGCCGTGCACGAAATCCTCTCGGCCCCCGACACCCCGACCACGGCCCAGGAAACCAAATTCATCGGCCTCGTAAACCTCGTCTCGCTCGCAGACAAACACCTGCCTCTGCCACCGCACCTCGTCATCCCGGCCGAAGACGAGAAAACGACTCTGGTCGTCGAGCTCGCGTACTCGTTTCTGCCCCCGGCGTGGGGCAAGGGGTATGCAACTGAGACGCTGACCGCGGTCCTGGATGCGTGTCGTTCGCCGACGGGCAGGGAGTTCTGGCAGCCCTGGGAGAAGGTGTGGATGCGTGCTATTGTGAATGGGCGGAATCTTGCGAGCCAGAAACTTATGAGAAAGTTGGGGCCTTGCGGGGTGTCGGAGAGGGGCGTGTTTGAGTGGAAGGGTGAGCCCATATATATTGGTGGGGATTGGATGACTGAGGATGATTTGCATATCTTTGGGGGTTATCTGAAGGAGTGATTCGATTGGTAGCTGCTGAAGTGTGAATGTTGTTTGCGTCAGAAGCCTTAATAGAAGTCCTGCTTGAGCGAGTATATCGTCACAACGAATGATGGCACAGCAAAGGTTGAACGATATTGTTATCATTGAGAAAATTGACAGTCTTGAGACACTAGCGTACAACATCTGCCATCAGTACTTTGCAAAGGATCTAAAGAAACGAAATAGGTATCAGACAGCCTCCTAACGCCAATGCAAACAAAAACAAGGCCGTGACAGTCGTGATAGCGTGGACCGTAGAGTCGTAATCATACCACCACCAGTGCTAAGAACATACAGGCCGATCAAGACTGAAGTTCGAGGAGAAGCAACCGAGCGACCAGTCTGTCAAAGAAGAACCCCATATCCTCGTCATCAGTCCTCTTCTGGTAAGCCTTCTTCACCAAGTAGCCTCCAGGACTCGTTTTACCGACAGCATCGCGCATACTCTTGATGAAAATGTGAGATGCAGATGCTCGCCCTGCAACCTTGTCTAGTTCGCCTTCCCAGTCAGGTCGTAATCGAGTGTGACAAGCCGAGAAGCACGCGCCATAGAATTTGAGCATTTTGTCGACAGCCTGATCATTCACCTCCGTATCACTGCTGCCAGTCACAGAGTCCGATTGATCGTAAGCTTCGTGGTATGGCCGTTTCGCGGAGTGGTAATGGATTGACTCAACCGTCATGAGGACGACAATGAGAATTGCCAACGTTGTCGGCCAATCGTCTTCATTGCGTCCAAGCAGCAGCACTTCCAGTGACGAGAGAACATCTTTCATAAGATCGTTCGCGAGATCAGGCATCATAGCGCCAAATTGGGAACGGATAAAGCAGGGTGTGGGCTGCATGTCGCTGGCAACGTTCATGGTGTCGTGAATCAGACGAGCCAGAAAACGATTCTCCGTCTGTGGTGGCAAGGTGATGTCGCCGCCAATATGGACCAGTACCAAAAGCTTGAGTGCCTGCAGAAGGGTGTGTGTTTGCTTCGAATCTGCTCGCAGTGATCGGAAGAAGATGTAAACGCTCCGTAGAGTCCGCAGTTGCGAACAATACAGTGGAAATGCGGAGAATTCTGTCATGACGAGTTGTGTGAGATGGGCATCGAGGTTTTTCTTCAGATTCACAACGGCGTTCGCAGTCAGAATCGCAGGAAGGACAGCCTGTGTTTGAGTAGCGGTGGAAGACTGAGGCGGCCAACTGTAGACAAGGTGACTGTGTACGAGGGGTTGAGCACTGTCGAGCTCGACTGGGTGGACACTGACACTCATCGGCTGTCCAAAGCCGAAGTAAAGCGGGATTGTGTACGTGATCTCTGTCAAGATGCTGTGGCCGGTCGGGGCGGTGCATGACTCGAGTGTACGAGCCGTAGGATGCCAGCCATGGCGATCAGACAAGAAAGCTTTGGAAAGATCGGCAAGCAGATGGTTCCGGCAAGGATTGTTGATCAGATCACCTTTGTAATGTTTGAGACAAGACTTGCAGGGTGTTCCAGGGTCGCACTTCTCTTTCCGTTTTTTGCAGTTGGAGCAGGAACCGATGATTCGCATTAGGGCTGCTTCAGTCCGTTGCCTCGGGTCCAGCCCTCTCTTGCGTCCCTTGGACATCCGTCCCTGTACACTATCCGAGGATGCAGCGGCTGCCATACGGCCCGATTGGTTGTCCATCTGCATGGGGACCCAGCCTAAGGAGTGGGCAGATGTTGGGGACGGAGTAGTTCTGCCTTTGTGTTGTTCGGCACGAGAGCTGCTTCTCGATAGAGTACTGCTTCGAGGACGGCGTTGAGGAATTGGAGATGTTGACAACATAGGAGGCGCGTTAGAAGTCCATCGAGATTGATATGCTTTCGCGCCATGACGGGGTCTACCATGTGGTTGTGGAATCGTAATTGCTCTAGTCCTATTGTCTTGAACGCTCATGTATTGCTCGTAAGAGTTATATGAGCTGCTCGAGCTATGCGCTTGGGTCCGTATGATTGGGATGGGCACTGTTGATGGCGATGTATCGTATTCATCACCTTCGGCGATTGAATCTTCTGCGGAGAAAGGTTCGAATTGCGTACCAGTACTGGCAAGAATCTGTGATGCAACGACGTCCCGACTGCTGAACGTCTGTAATGAACCAGCTACATGCGGATTGAGGAAGTTGCCAGCTGTTGTTGCCAAAGAACTCGTTGAATCCATGATAACCTCACGAGTGGTATCCAACAAAGGCGACTCCGGGACCCCTCCAAGTGGAGGAAAGAAGTTGTCGCACGCATCAAAAGATCCGAAGTATCGAAGCTCATCCCGTGCTACCAGTGGTGATGTCGCAGTGGAGGAGAAGCTAGGCGAGGTGCCATAGAATTGATTGTACGAAGACGATTCTCCGGTGAGAGATGGCGGTGCTGAGATGTTACAGTCGAACGATGAAGGTCCGCTGTAATTTGAAGGAGGTGCCGATGTCACGTATGGGGACTGGAAACCAGAGGCTTCTGGAGCTAGATAACTGTGGCTGCCGCTCCCTCGTGTTGTTGTAGGACTATCGGTAAAGCAGTCCTCGTCCCAATTCATGAGATTGTGCCACTCTTCGATGGGTGTGCCGGTATGGCCCTGGAAAGACATCGTTCTTACGTCGAATGGGTTGCGTCGAATGGGTTGCGTCGAATAGGCGGGTGGAAGGTTGTTAACTCCGGTGAGTCGTGCTTGCAGACTTACCCTCACGAAGAGGGGTCATACAGATACAACAATTGTGTAAAAGGATAGAACTTGGAGGTCAAAGGGGGATGAGACGTTCTCAGGCAGCAACAGCGAAAATGTGTGTGACAGGCTGTACTGTTATAGACACATGCTGTATAGCCTCCTGCACGCTGTGAGCGGAGCGGCTGACAAGGACTTGTCTGCCTCACAACTACGGCCACAGGGCAATGAACGAGTAGGCTCTCGCAGCGTTATCACGTTGCTGGTTTTCATTCGTCAATTAGTGTACTCTCCATGTCAGAAACGTTCGGCTGGGGAACTTTTCTGTCGGCACCATGAGTGCAAGGGCGTCACCGTGATCACGCAGCACCGTGCTGCGCCCGGTCAGCCAAAACGGACAGACTAGCGTTCACCTGGCTGCGGGACCAGTTCCCCGCCACATCAAAAGTCTATCGAATCAGCAACGGAGATCAAGTGCCAGCGCTGGGATTTGCGGGATAATAGCGTGAGTGAATAAGGAAGGCTTCTGGAAGAACTGCGCCTTGTGGCAACGTGCATACAGCGCCCACATGTGACAACCCCTGCAGACATGTCGTACAAACACATGTTGTCGAGGTTTTGTCGATCTGTGACAATGAACTTGGGAACGGGGTGGGGTGCTGTCAACTGATGTCATGGTAGTTGAGAAGGCAAACGACAACCAGCGATGCCTCCAGGGTCTGTCGTTAAGCCTTTGCTTTCCGATAGCCGTTCAGACGCGATGACTCTCGAAGCCGATATTTACGCCCAAGACACGTTGCATTTGTCCTTCAGATGGAGCGCGAGATTGTGCTGCCTTGTCTAAGTGGGTGGAAGCACATTGCCTCGGCCGCTGACACGTCCAATTCACGCAACTGTGCCCGCGGCTACTTCGATCTCAACTCAAACCCACGTCGAGCGCCCTTGCCCTCCCCCACAATGAAGCCGTCTAACCACAAGCGAAGGACCGCATTAAGGACCCCGGAGACCTTTGCAGCATGCACGTGCGAACATGTGAGTGGTCAATCTCATTGCCGCAAACTATGGCAGTGCAACTATTCCCGACGCCTGAAGCTTGTTACAGGGCTGAGCGCATCACGCTAACCGACCTCGACAACCTTCGCGAAGCAGCCTTGGGAGGTGCCTCGCAGCGGAACAAAGATGCCGGTACCGAGAAGTACATCACTGTATCGACGTCAACCCGTCGCTAAGCCCTGCAACCTGCATACTACGTATCTGCACCTAGTGAGCCTCACTGTTTGAGGCGGCTTGTACCTTTATACAGAAGCGGCTTTGCACTCTTTGAGACGGGTACACGAGCCCGTATTGCGCGAATTTCCGTCATAACAGGGCCAACGCGAGGATGAAATCCTCCGGGGTCCGAAGCTTGCTTGAAGCTGCATTACACACAACCGAATGGCGATCAAGGTGAAACAACCCAAATGCTTCCAATCCCCATTGCCAACATCTTCGAGCTTGGCCTTCATCTTCTCCTCTCCCTCCTTCTGACCCAAACCCCACTCCACAGTCTTGAACACCTCATTGACCAACCCTTTTATCAACCTGCCGTACCTTACATGGTGGCTATGCGTAATGACCCAGTACTACGGCTCGCACTTCTTACACAACGAGAGTCCACTCGCCACCCCAAACGTCGTCCGAATATTGAGCGTCCCGCTGTCCTTGGCCCCATACAGCAACGCAAGAGTAGAGAAGGCGGGACTCGAGTGGTACAGATCTCGCGTCGCCGCTGAATGTCTTAGAATTGAGGTCTGCGTAAGTGGCAATGGTGTCGAAGTAGCCCAGCTTCTTAGGGGAGACACGCACTCTGATGTTGTGAAGACGGGAATTGAGGAGCGTAAAGTCAAGAGCGTGGGCACATGGAGATGGTCTTCGTAGTGACTTGTTGCGAAGCAACCTGCTAGCATACAGAGAATGACTGCCACAAGCATGTTCTCACGCTCACGCCACACAACTACATCCTCACAGCGGAACCTCTGCGGCATTACAATCTTGGCCAAAAATTGAATTGGTAAGAAGACATGTATATCATCGGCATTCGCTATCGTACGGATGCGGGCCCAGCCCGAGGAGCATTAGGGCAAGAAGACTGGCCCTAAGAAACCAACCTCCCAAACGCAAGACGTCGCAGGACATTGACATAATGGTACGACATGCGATCGTGACAGTAAACAAGCAGACAGACATGAAGAGCAGAGAGACGGTATGCAACGCCAAGAGAGATATACATATGCACCAAGCCACCCTGACCAGTGTTGACGAGCGTCGGGTATCTTTCAGAGAGAAGAAAAGAAATTGGCAGAAGAACGGTGACCAAATCAGACGCTTCCCACCATGATATATCCATCGGTTTCGTGTGACTCTTGAATCGGCGAAGGCTCGGAGCAGCTACAATCTTGCATTTGCTGCACAAAGTCAAAGTCCAGATCTAGTCAGGACGACTCGGAAGCAAAGAAGAGAACAATTTCGCCTCTGTCATTGCGTTTGAGGCGCATGTCTTTCCAGAGCTCTTTCTCCTCATCTACTTTGTGCAGCTGGTCTTCTCGACGCTCGTGGCGTTCGCGATGATACTTCTTCAAAGCTTTGTTGACGCTAACGCCTCGCTCGGAATCAGGACCTTTGTTGATGAAAGACATGAACAACTCAGCACGCGTGCTGACGGGAAGGGCAAGCTCGCCGGCTTCAGCGCGTACCACAAGCTGTCCGTTTTCATCAGGGGTCGGCGAGCCTGAGCTATACTCGATAGCCTTGGGCTTGCGTTCTCTCGGCGCAGGCGACACTGACGAAGAATACTGACGGCGACGTCTGACCTGAGGCGACGCATCCTTGTTCTTCTTTGGCCTGATCTTGACCAGTGCTGTGCTTACTTTGCGTTCCTTGCGTTCCTTCTCACGTCCCCTGTCTTTGTCTTTCTTTTCCTTTTTCTCGCTCTTTTGGCGTTCCTTCTCTGCCTTGACATCCGCCTTCTTGCCCTTTTGCTCCTGGTTCTCCCACTCTCGCTGAGCACGCTCCAGCGCTTTCGAAGTACCCTGCTTGGCGCGCTTCATGGGGCTCAATGGTGAGTTTGCGAAGTCCCCGGAGTCATCGGGTGAAGGTGGAAATTCTGGTCGCGCAAGCAGCCTGTTGAGTCCGCCAGTAAGACCAGAGTGAAGTACAGGAGGCGCATCCTCCATCATGGTATCCCTGTCCCGAGCTCGTGCAGCTGACAGATCGAGTTCGGCTGGGGAGCGTTTTCGCTTGCGTTCACTCTTCTTGGTGCTGGTCTCAACACCCTTGTCTTTCTTTGACTTCTTTGACTTCGGCGCGGGCGTAGTGTATGAATCGAATCGCTCGCTCGAAGGACGAACCGGCTCTTTGCCGTACGCATCGCCAGTCTGGATGAATGATGCATCGTCTGGGATCTGAAAGGACATGACGTCTGCAGTCGCAGACTTGGGTGTCTCTGCGTATGCTGGCGGTGCGCTATCTTCGATCATGCGAGACTCTGTCCGGGGGGCACTTGGGGTCGCTGAGTTGTCGAGGAAGTCGAAAACGTTCACCGGCGGCAGGGCAGCTTGCTGATGATAGCCCAGCGAGTGGGCGGCAGGCGGCGGGGTGGGCGCGCGAGGGGGCGCATCGACGAGCGCAACAGCGTTGTCCTCTTCAGCAGCATCTTGGACGTAGGCGTTGTGTGGGGTCAGAGCTTGGGAGTTGTTCTTTTGCTGCTGGCCCTTGGGCTTCTTCTCTTTGTACAGCTTGCCCTGGTACTTTTGGTCTTCCGTTATGCAGGCCTGCAGGGCATCGGTTAGTTATCGTTGTGGTAGGACAAACGCAAATTTTCCGGAGCGCATAACATGCGCACACAGCGCGACGAGAATTGCGCATTTGCCAGACAGGCAGGATGGAGCGGTGAAGAGTGAGGCGTACCGTATGGGTTCTGTAGCTGGTGCCCGGGAAATGGACCATGCAGTCGAGGCAGGTGTAGGATGCGCCATAGCACTGGTTCCTGTGCGGATCCAGCTTCTTCTTGGTGAGCACGTCACCGCAGTTCTGGCGAGTCGCAGTCAGCCTGGATGCATGGCAAAAGGGTGAGGGGTGCGGCGCGCAATGCGCGGAGAAGTTTGAGGGGCACAAATAAGTAAACACTCACTTCGCATGAGAAAGAAACCATGATGAGCGAATCAGGCAGGGACCGGGAGACGTTGCTTGGAGCGGTGAACAGCTGGCAGGACGAGAATAGAGGCGCAGAGGTCGGTGAGCGTGAGCGCCAGCATATACACCCCTCCTGTGCCAGAGGGTTTCAGATGGAGCGATGCGCGCCTGTATCAACAAGAATCATTATGCGCGCTAGCTGCAAGTGGGGGCGCTGCTCGATTCCCCGAAGCCGCCCCTGCAGCTGCAGACCAGGGCCCAAAATATCACGCGGCCGGCCGTGTTAGTACCGTCAGACGCCTGCCACTGGCCTTCCGACGCAAGCCACTGCCCGGGGACGTCACAGAACCAGTGGGTTGGTGGAGGGGCGTCTGAGCATCTGCTGCCAGAGCGTGTTTCGCGGACTGCTTGCGACATGCTGCCCTCGTACCACCACACACTCCGGCTTTCAGTCTTCGTGGCGTGTGGAGCAGTCGGGGTCATGTTTTCGCATCAAACAAACATCCATGGTTCCATAAACAGACTTTGATTGCCTTCATCGACTACTCCATGGTGTCGCGCTTGCACGCGTGGCTGCTCTTCCAGGCTATTCCCAGGCTGAAGGCGCGCGCGTGAGCTCCTATTTGCTGCGTCTACCACACGTACAATTTCAAGTCCAGTACCTTAGTCGGCACCTCCCTACCAGAGGATAGTGCCGCCGGGCCTTTTCGAGACCACCTTTGCGCCTACTCGAGACATACGCCTGCGGAGTCCGGCTGACCTGGGCGAATTGCGATCAGCGGACGGGTACATCCTCGTTGCCCGGGATCCTTGACTTGGTCTTGCCTGTTGCATCACATGCTTCGTATACAGTGAGACATGTACGGCCGGCCTTCATGTTGCAGCACTCAGTATCTCCATATGGGGTCACTGCTCCACAACGTTTGACTTATGTGCAGCGCCTCGAAGACCTCTACGGTCGTTCACGATTGAGGACGTAGTGCAAGACGGTCGTCGCCAGCGCGGGGCAGTCATGTCGATTACCGCCAGACATTGCTGCAGCTGATGCTTGCTTTTCGCATAGCGCGATATGCCAACTTGATCATGCAGTCTTCGGCTCCTTCTCCTCATCCGCGCAGCCACAGTCGTAGTGACTTGCTATCTCATCGCAGTCGAACTCGGCCTTCTTCAGCCGCTTGTTGACGACATTGTGTACAAAACAGCCCCACTGTGCTGCCGCTTTCTGCGAAGAAACCTGCGGGGGGTACTTCTTGAGGACCTGGCCAAAGTGCTCAGCGCACTCTCCGCAAGGGTAGAGTCGCTGGAACAAATGGACATATTGTCGCAGCGCTTCTTTTTCTTCGTCTGTAGGCTTCTCCGGAAATCGAGCAAAGGTTGTGTGCATGACTTTCCATGCCGCGCGGCCGAGTTCTGCCCTGTTGATGAATTGTTAGCCAAACTGTTCTCGTGACCACATTCACAGATCTGCACGTACTTGGCTGTCGCATTCCCTAGCTTTGGCGCGATCGCGTGCCCTGTGAGCAGCGATTGACTGTCCCCAGCGGAGTGACTTTGCCGCTTCCCATCATGTAATATCGAGCCTGCAGTTGGCAGCTGTGCTTTGTAAGGTCCGAGAAAGAGTAACGAAAGGGCGGCGAAAACGACCAGAGCGAGGAGGGCGAAGCGACTCGAACGTATCATGGTGCTGTGTACTGTGTGTGTGTTTGTTGGGTGTAGGAAAGAACGAAATTATCAGCAGGCAGTAGCTATCGAAACGAAGGGTATTGCGTAGGGGTACTGTTGTAGATTACGGTGTTACGATGTCTGGTGCGTGTCGAGCAACTCTCAGGCCACGCGCGCCAAGAATCTCCGAGAACAGCCCATGTCCGAACCACCGGAGGCAGAGGGGAGGTTCGCGTTTCTAGAATGCACGCCGTGGTGTTGCCTGACGACCTTGTGGCTGTCAGCATGTGTAAGAGCTGCTTCGGGCTGACTTATTTCCGTAGATGGCAGCGGGAGGATCGCTTTTGGCAGACTGCTGCGGCTGACTCAGGACATTGCCGGATATGGCATCACCGATATCGCAGCTGCGGAAGTGCTCACGGAACATGAAGAGCGTCAAATATTCGAATTGACCACGAGCTGTCTAGTCAAACATTCACCCCACACCACCCCACACCAAAGCACACCCACCGCCAACATGTCTGACTTCCCTCCCAAGCCTGTTGATACAATTGGTACGTCCATCAACTGTATCTACATTGCGAGTACTTCATCTAACATATCTATAGATTGGAGCAATGTAGGCTTCAAGATCCGCGAAGGTAAGCCAGACTTTCCGCACAGCTTACGTCGATGAAGTCGCAGAGAAGATTTGGTTGTACGTTTTTGTGAAGGAGAAAAACTTTTAGAAGCGGGGAGCCAACGTGACACATTTTTACTCTATCGCGAAATATACAGCACATGGATCTGATATGGTACAGTTGCTGGACATGTCGAATCACACTACTCAGTCGAGACTGGGGAGTGGACGGAGCCGACGTTCGTGGAGGATCCGTTCCTGCGAATCCACGGCATGGCGCCTGCACTGAACTACGGCATGCAATGCTACGAAGGCATGAAGGCTTTCCGTTCGCCGGACGACACTATCAACATCTTCAGGCCCAACATGAACGCCGAGCGCATGCAGCACTCAGCGTCGTACATTTCGGTCCCCGAAGTACCTAGTGATCACTACTTAAAGTGCTGTAGCTTGGCGGTAGGAATGAACGCAGCATATGTGCCTCCGCATGAGACAGGCGCTGCCATGTACATCCGCCCTCTGCTGTTCGGTAGCTCGGCACAACTTGGTCTCAACCCACCGCAGGAGTACACTTTCGTGGTGTACTGTATTCCTACCGGAGTGTATCATGGAACCAACCCCGTTGATGCTCTCATCCTTGAGGACTTTGATCGTGCGGCACCTGAGGGAACTGGCTCGGCAAAGATTGGTGGCAATTACGCCCCGGTCCTGAGGCACAGCGAGAAAGCGTACAAGGCTGGCTTCGGCATCACATTGCACTTGGACAGCAAGACTCGCAGCGTGGTTGACGAGTTCTCTACTTCAGCCTTTATTGGTGTCAAGAAAGATGGCGACAAGGTCAAGCTCATTGCGTCTGGTAGCAAGAACGTCATTAAGAGTGTCACCGGAGACAGTGTGCTCAGAATTGCTGAGTCGTTCGGCTGGGAGACTGAATCACGAGAAGTACGCTTTCATGTGATCAATACGACCAATAGCGGACTAACACAGAACAGATTCCGTACGATGAGATCAAAGAGTTTGACGAGGTTTTGGCAGCAGGAACCGCAGCAGCCCTGGTGCCAATCAAGTCGATCACTCTGGAGTCGAAGAATGACAAGACTACATTCTCTGCAGCAGAGAAAGAGCCGGGTCCAGTCTGTGTCAAGTTGCTCACCACACTGCGAGGTCTCCAGCAGGGCAAGATTGAAGATAAGCAGAGCTGGTTGTTCAAGGTGGACAGGCCAGCACAATTTGGCAAGACAGATGTCAACGGCGGAGCTAAAACTGTTGACCAGCTGCCTTGATTGGTGCTGATGTCGAAGTGCATGATCGAAGTCTGGGAGGAACACAAAAAGTTGCATGATGATAACAACGACAACAAGATGAAAGATGATCAGTAGCAGTATAAATAGTACTTGATCTTCATGTCAACACCAGCGCGCTCTCGTGCATTGTCTAAACAGGCAACGCTCGTCGTACGTCATTGCCTGAGCTACATTGATCCTCGCCCCGCGCCCCACGCGCCTGTCGGCTGTCGAGAGGCTTCGCAAGGCAGACATTACTTGCATAATCCCAACGAAACCTAGAAAGCACCTTGTCTCGCACCCTACAAAACTGTTTACTACGCTCTGTAATCCCCAAGTCGCACTATCTTTACCTAGGTCCCACGAACTCTCCACGTCGCAGCGCGCCTGACAGCAACATGCCCGGCGGTCTTAGCCGGCTAATGGATAAGGGAAAGCACCACTTCAGACAGACGCTGAGCCCGACCGACGACGCATACCTCTCCTGTAAGCCGACATACTGAGTGTAGCAATTACAATGCTGATGTCAAGCAGACCATGACATAAGGTGTGAGTACACGGCGTTCGCCTACCAAGCCTTGTGCACACATAGGGACCCGACTGATACGGCATAGTAATGCGAACGGACGTTGAAAGCATCAAGGATGACTGGCTTACAGACAACGTACGTGAGCGTTCGAAATGACGTGCAGCACCAGCTAATCTGAGTACAGGCTATCGCATTCTGGCAAGAGTGTGTATCCTCATGCGCAATGTCTGATCAGGCCTAATCGTGCCTAGGTACCTCGAACGCGAAGACCTCACAGCCTTCCCAAAGGCCTCAATCGTTCTCCTCCGCCCTTCGATGAGCTTTATGCTCATGCAAACGCCTGATCCTCTCTCCCTCAAAGAAGCCCTTCCCAACTTCAGTACGACCACACACGTCTTCCTCCCCATAAACGATTGCGCCGATGTCACAGCCGCAGAGGGCGGGTCGCATTGGTCGTTACTGCTTGTCTCTGTCATTGATGGTGTAGCTTTCCATTATGACTCGATGTCCGCTAGCAACGACCGAGAAGCGCGGAGCACCAGCATGAAGATGGAACAGCTGCTTGGGAAGAGGTTGCGCTACATCCCGATGCACGACTCACCACAACAAGAGAACGGCAGTGATTGCGGTGTTTTCGTCTGTGTGCTGATGAAGCATTTGTTGCTGAAGCGACTGTTGAGAGCCGATGCAAGCAGGAAAATCAGCATGAGCATGAAGGATGCACACATCAATGCGCGTGATGGGCGTAAGCAGATGCTGAAGGTCATTGAAGACAGGAAGAAGGAAGGCGAGAGACGGCGATCGTAAGCAACCTCCATGACAGTAATCCTGGGTCTACAGATCGACTAAAGACATTACAGACGCAGTCACTCGCCATACCGACCGTTGTCGTCGCACTCGAAGAGCCCACCGCGTATCGGGGCGGAGCAGGAAGAGGAGAAGAAACATTAATTGCTCGCATGACACACCTGTTGCAGGAGCAGACATCAGTACAGCACTAGGGAGTACGGCTCACGATTACATCTGTGGTTTCTGTGTCTCTGCAGCTACATCATTCGACGACCATGACACGACTTATCCCACTGTCTCATCCTGAGAGGATGAATGGGGATATGACGACCAATAAACAGCACAAAACGACTATACGAGCAATGCGCTCAGAACATACGATATCATGTACGACATTTACAGGGAGCTCACGAGCATCAGCGAGGAGTAGTAGGGCAAATGATTAGATTTCAATTCATCAGTAGGGAATAATCACCCTCGTGAGGGCTATTCAGGCAGCATGCCATCTGCATTTTGTGAACAGGCGGGACGAACACGGTTGTCTTGAAATCGGCCAATGTGCTGCGGTATAGTTTGCTATTCTCTGCCCGTGTCAGACTTCTGCTCGAGACAGCGGCTGCAGACATCAGGGTCCTGCGTCCGTGCCGTCGCTCGATCGGCGAAGGCGTGCTTCCAGCGCTGCCGATCATTTGCTCTCCAGCACCTGTTCCTGCTGCATGTGGCTGTGTACCCCACCCCACTACTACCCCTCCATCCTCCCACCATGTCCCTCCGAGCTCTCTCATCCTTCACACGCACATCCGCAACTCACCTGCGCAGCCCCATCACCACCACTCCCATCAAACACTTCACTACCACCGCACGCAACATGGGTGTCACCAAGACCGTTCTTGTCGAGGGCGACGGCCCATCCCCCCAGAAGGGCGACACCGTCACCATGCTGTACACTGGCTGGCTCAAGGAGGCCGGCAAGAAGGACAGCAAGGGCAAGCAGTTCGACACGACCGAGAAGCCCGGCCGCGGGCCCTTCAAGACACCCATTGGCGTCGGCCGCGTCATCCAGGGTGCGTCCGCCACAAGCTCGCTTGCGTGGACTCAATGCTGACACACCGCAGGCTGGGACGAGGGCGTCGTCCAGATGAAGCTCGGCGAGAAGGCCAGGCTGGACATCAGCTCCGACTTTGCCTACGGCAGCCAGTAAGTCGCGGTTCGCTGTTGTTGCGCGAGGGCTGTGCTGACTTTGACAGGGACGTCGGTGGCGGTCTGATCCCGGCCAACTCGGAGCTCATCTTCGAGGTCGAGCTTAAGAAGATCAACTAAAAAGCAGACAACGAATGAACAGGATGCTGTTGGTGGATTGGCAGCTTTGGAGTGGGGTAGTAGGGACGGCTGAGAAGCTGTTCTGGGGCCCCGCCGACAGCGTAAGAACTGTCTTGCCGAATGCTACGGCTGCTGGCACGACTCTAAAGTAGAATATGCCTTTTCAACGAACGCCCGACTGTCTCAATATTTGCGTCCCATGATGATCCCTGTGCCGTCTTCGTTTCGAAAAGTGTGACTAATTGCACGTCGTTTTGTCCTTCTAATTCAAAGCTTCGCCCTGACCATGGAACACCGACTTGTGCACTCAATGTGATGCAACTGGTCACGTCTGTCAGTAATGAAAACCAATGGTGCATGTTCAACGTGTAATATAAATTGACAGCCCTGCACGTCCAATGCAAGGTGTCGGCGCTCTGTGATGCTGGCTGTTTATACATTTATGCTACATTCAATGCCACGGTCGCTCACACGGACTCGTCCCGGTAATACTTGTTCGTCATACTCTCGCCCTGGCTCGAGCTGATGGAGGCGTTCTGCCTCACCAGGTCCCAGTCAATCTTCTCCCACCACGCCCTCAAGTAGTCCGCCTTGCCTTGGACGCCATAGTCGTGCAGCCACGCATGCTCCCATGTGTTGACGCACAGCAGCGGTACAATATCAGTGCCGCCCAGCGGCTTCTTCGGGCGGTTATCCTGCCTTGAGGAGGCGCCAAAGGCGCCGACGCTGTTCAGCTGCTGGAACGAGTCGGGGTTGTGGTTGTTCAGGTCATACGACTGCCGTCTGTAGTGCGCGCCTGACAGCGGCGAGCCGGCGAGGTATGTGGGGAGGATGCGCAGGCCGCCGGCGACGGCAGCGTCGTTGGTCTGCACGAGCCACACGAAGCCGGGGCCGAACATGGCGTCGGCGGTGGCGATGAAGGTCTCGCGCAGGGTGTCCATGGAGCTGAAGTCGTTCCTGATCTGCTTGGCGAGATCGGTCGGCGGGGTCGACACGGTGTCGGGGTTTGTGTTGATGCCGCGGAAGAAGAAGTGGTTGTTGAAGGCCATGCTGGCCAGGTTGAAGGGGTAGGCCTTGAGCGGGTCGCGGGCGAGTCCGATGACCAGCGACTTGACGTCCTGGCCCTCATACGGCCCGCCGGCCGTCTCGTTGTTCAGCTCATCGACCGTGTGCTGCTGGTACTCGGAGAAGGCCACCTGGAAGCCCGCGGGCGAGAACAGGCCGGGGATGCCATTGGCGACGAGCTGGTCGTGGCGGTCGAGCGACGGAACCACGTACAGACTGCGGGTGCACGTGGGCGCCTGTCTTCTCTATGGGTCGCTGTTAGCCGCTGTGCAGACGTGCATCGCATCGCATCGCATCGCATCGCATCGGGGGGGCTCGCATACGTTCGCAGCCGAGGCCGCCGTCCGGAAGGCAGAGACAGCAGGCCGCCTTGCTAAGCACCGCAGAACCGTCATGTCGTGTGGTGATGGAACGAGACCGCCGTCGACATGGCCATGCTAATAATTCTCGCCGGGGCGCACCTCGCACTAGCCGCCATTGCCCAATCACGACGCGCCCTCGTCTGCCAGCGCATGCTTCACCAAACACCAGCCGCCTGTGCGCGTTTCACCCGCCTGACGTCTCGCACCCGCAGAGCCACACAAGCAAGCGGCCGCTATGGCCCTGCCACGCTGCTAGCCGGACTCTGCAGACGCCCTGCGAGCCTGTCGTCCACTCGGCGCCTCACCGCTCTATCCCGGGCACCGTGGGCCGCAGAATGGCTGGCCACGAGCGAGCCCAATCGTGCCGTGGCGTCTGCATCGTGCGGCTCTCGTGTGCAGCGCGGTGGGCGAACCTGTGCAGGAGGTAGATATACTCGGATCGTTTCCTTCGCATCTCTAGTCTGTCTGTCTCTCTGTTTCTCTTTCGTCTTGCCTTCGTCTTCGTTGTCCTGCGGTCGAGTCTGGTACCGGCCTTCTTCACTTCACACCAGCCGGTCTGTCTTTGCGTGCACACCTTTTCACCATGATTCCCTCGACAACCTTCTCCCGGATTTCTGCGCTGTTCCTCCTCACGTCAGCAATCACATCGACCCAAGCATCGAGCCTGTTTCTCCGGCAAGCACCGACATGTGGAGGCAACCAAGGTCTGCAGCAGTGCGGCAGCAGCTTTCCATCCGACTTCTGCTGTCCCAAAGACTCCACATGCATGTCCCTGAACAGTCCCGACATTCAGTCGGTCATCTGCTGTCCCGCAGGCGCGGACTGTGCCTTCATCCAGCCCATCACCTGCGATGTCACCCAGCTCAACGCCACGCTCCACCCTGACAACCAGATGCATCTTTCTGATACTACTGGCGTGGAGCTTCCCACATGTGGCACCAAGTGCTGTCCGCTAGGCTACTCATGCAAGAGCGGCATGTGCTCCAAAGACGAGACCGCGCCAACACCCACCTCGTCTGCCTCTTCGACACCATCCCCCACTGGACCGACATCTTCGTCTCAGACGTCGGAATGCCCAGCGCCTGTAGCTCAAAAGTCAAGCTTTGACGGCAAGTCCTTCGCAGCCGGTTTTGTGCCAGGTATTGTCATCGGTGCGCTGGGCGCCGTTGGATTGATCTGGTTGATCAACAAGCGCCACAACAGCCAGAATAAGAAGAAGTACTCTGGCGACTTTGGTCATGTCGCACGTAAAATTAGCGATCCTATCTACGACCCTGAGCTTGCAGCACGGGTAGACTTTATGCGTCGCCCATCGCACTCTACACATCGTTCGCCCGGCTCAAACCACTCCAACGCCGGCATAGCATCCAACGGCATGCCTTCCAAGCCCACTGTGGGCACTGGTCTTACACCGCGGATAAGGAGCATGTGGGATCGCACACCGAAGTTGAACTTCGGCTTCGCTCACACGACCAACAATGGGCCAGGCCTGCCCGCAAACCCCAATCCCAACCGACCAGCCCCCGCCGTTCGTGCCGGCAGCAGCGATCGCGATCCCTACAAGACGCCCACCTTCACCCCCAAGCCCGTCCCTTCGCAACGCCGCACAAGCAGGTCAAGCCGCTCCCACCGCCGCCGCGAGCCGGAGATGGAGCAACGCCAACACACGCGTCCTACTCCTCCCGAGCGCGTAGAAAGCACCGAGACCATCGACGTGCTAATGCCGGCACCCAATCTGTCCTTCCTCGCGCCGCCCAAGGCGCCCGGAATGCGGGATAACCGGGCCACGTGCGACTCCAATACGACGACGTTCACGAAGCTGATGGAGCGCGCGGGGTTTGACGACGACACCAACCGCGACGTGAAGAACTTCAGCGGGCCGGGGAGATTCTAATGATTTGAAATGCACGACGTAATGTTTTTCTGTTCCTTATGACGGGCTGCCGTGCCGCTTGCCACGGCCGACGTACACACTAGATACCAGGCATGAGACCACTCCTTTCGATTCTTTGATTATATAGCTTTGATAGCATATTTAACTTATTTTTTGTACTCGCACATCTCTTAGTGAACACCCAACACATGTGCCCAACACTCGTAGTACAGTAGTCTGCAACTACCAGCCAGTACTCGCGAACCCCAGGTGATGCTGCCACACATAGTACTGTTCGTTCCACGCCATGTCAAACTGACGCATCGCTTTCTTCTCCTTCCACCCATATATGAACTTGCCGATACCGTAAGCGAACAGCCGATGCAGGTGCTTGCAAGCCGCCGCAAGGGGCACATTCGAGTCGAAGTTGTGCGCATAGAAGCGAGTGTTGACTGTGACGTTGACCTTGACGAGGGTACGCGGTTCGCGCAGGCGCGCCTTGCCTGCTGTTGAAGATTCCTCAGAGTTGGTGCAGCGAGAGTGGCGCACGCGGCGGAATTCCAACAGCGGCTGGAGCCATTTCTGGCGCAGGTTGAACTTGGGGGCGCTTTCGTTGATCCAGAGATCGATGTGCAGCTCGCGCAGGCAGGTGAGGCTCCCGGCTGCAGATTTGCACACTCGAGTCCAGCCCTCGAGGTGCTTTTCCTGCCAGACGACGTCGCAATATGCGCTAGGGCTGCCGTAGGTGGCGTAGTGCAGATGCAGGTTCGTGACGAAGAGGTGGTTTGGCTTTGGGACCTTGTGGAGGAAGCTGGCGATACGACGAGGCGCTTGGAAGACGAATGTGGTCTGCTGATATAACAATGGCAATGTCTCCTCGTGTACTTGTTTGCTCACGAGGATCATGGCACCGTGCGGATTGAGCCAGTTGCGCAGTTGAGTGTTGCGGCCTTCAGAGCCGGGCCGCGAGAAACGGAATACAATTGGCTTTTCATGTTCATGATCAACTGGACGCTTCTGATGGCTTTCCTTAGATGTCTTGATGTGCGATACTAGCTTAAAGGTCTTCGGTGCAGAGAAGTCGCAGCCTTCGCCGACAAGCTCGCAGCGGTAGGTGTCTCGAAAGTAGTACTGGTAGATTTGGTTTCTGATCTCTCCTGGAAGAGTAAGGAAGTTGGTTGTCTTTTTTCTTTTTGGCACGCTCACTCTGGGTCGAGCGCGGGCGAAGAGTGAGGCTTTGGGATCCATAGTGCTACTAAAGCCTGCGTCAAGGTCAAGGTCAGCATTAGCGAAGTGTCAGGTAAAGTTGCAAAGATTTACGCCAGTCCATTGTCCGCCAAGGTGAGTAACGAGGTATCTTGGAGCGGTTCTCGAGCGAGGGCGAGCTACAGTTTGATTCAAGGTCAGTTTCGTGGTTAGGTATTGGTGGCTCGGGGTAGGTGAAAGCAGTTATTCGGTCGTTAGTAGGACATCAGGGCTCAGCCAAGAGCGGGATCAGGCAGAATATTGCAGCGTTTGCGCTTCCTGCTTCTTCGCGTTTGCGCTTTCATGTTCACGTTCATGTTCACGAAGAAGTGTAGATAGACGGTGGCGCTTCAACCGCCATTGGCCCTGCAGCCCATGCCCCACGCTAAGAGCAAATAACGCCGCTGCACAACACAGGCATCCCGCATCGTCATACCGACTCCTACATCGGCCATGTCTTCAACACTCTCCACCTTCAAGACTCGTACTGCTCGCCTCGCCTTGCCCACTGCTGCCCGCCAACTCAGCACTAGCACTCCACGCTTCTACCGCCGCCAGCCTGGTGACCCCACAGGCCCCAACGAACCGCCGACCCACATCAGTGCTCCCAAGAGCAAGTCCCCCCTGAAAGTCTGGCCCATTATCGCCATCTTTGGCATCGGCACTTTTCTCTTTAAGAAGATCGTTGACCAGCGCGACGGTCAGTACACGCCTGTAGGTCCTATCGCCGGCCACTCTCCTAGCAGCAAGCCAAACACACCCCGAGCCAACAACCCTGTTCCCCACTAAACACCACCACCACCTTCACGATGCCTGCGATTGAGAACCTTGGTGCCACAACGCGCACTAGCCCCCTTTGGTCGCCAGACAATGTCACCGTGATCTTCGTCTTGGGCGGGCCTGGTGCGGGTAAGGGAACGCAGTGCGTGAAGCTTGTCTCGGACTACGGCTTCAAGCACCTGAGTGCAGGCGACTTGCTTCGCGAGGAGCAGGACCGTCCGGGGAGCGATTTCGGCGAGATGATCAAGACATATATCAAGGAGGGTACAATTGTGCCCATGGAGGTTACGATTCAACTGCTGGAGAACGCCATGAAGACGGCTATGGAGACCGAGAACAAGAGCATGTTTCTGATTGATGGTATGTCAAAGCTGCGAAATGCACCAACATACTGAATATTGACTTTGCAACAGGCTTCCCCCGCAAACTCGACCAAGCCCACGCCTTCGAGCGCTCCGTCGTCCCCTCCAAGTTCACTCTCTTCTTCGATGCGTCTGAGGAGATCATGCTCAAGCGTCTCTTGCAACGCGGTGAGACATCGGGTCGCGCCGACGACAACATCGAGTCCATCAAGAAGCGCTTCAAGGTGTTTGTCGACACCAGCATGCCAGTCGTCGATGAGTTTGAGAGCCAGGGACGCGTCGTTAAGATTGACGCTGTTCAGGAGCCTGACAAGGTGTACAAGGATGTGCAGGAGAAGATCAAGGCTCGGGGCGTTGAGCCAATCAGCCTGAAGTTCGTACAGACTGCTTAGATCACACGGAATGACCTGAAAGCTGGGTTTACGTAGAAGCATGCCTACAAATAAAATGAACATTACCTTGCATACCCTTCGCCTAACTGCGGTTTGCCTTCAGTCGTCATTTCTTTCTTTACACCTGGGTAACATGTACCGATGAGGTCATATGATGAGTACAGTGTAAGCAATCCCGATGTATCAAAGACTGCGAAAGAGAAAATAGAGCGGCAACTGCTCCTTTTGAATATTATCTCTCTGTATGCTGTTGATGTACTATCTCTTGACTAGATTCTGGTGGGCACTATTTTGTTGCCTACATCGAATACAACGGTATACATGTATCCATCTCTGAATTCTCCGCGAGACCTGCTACAGACCTCATGACAGAAAAGCAACCAGCCAATCCAAGCAGTGCGGCAATACTATGGTATCCTATGATTGACTGCGTTTGAAAAAGTCCAAATCCAGTTTCATATATATCCTGGACCGAGCCCGCGGTGCATTTTTATCATGTGTAAAGTGCGTCCTCATCGACTGATATTCTTCTCTGCCTCTGCGTTGCGCTGCTCGATCACCTTGTTCAAACGCTCCCTCCGCTCCTCACGCAAAGTGATATAGATCCAGAACCACATAGACAGCTCAATAAACCCCCAGCTGAAGACGACGCTGTTCTTCAGATAGCTGCCTGGGCTCTTCGAGTACGCAATGCCTCTAGGTCCGCCAAATATTCCGCCCTCCTTGAACAAGAATGTGTAACCAGTGAGTGCGAATAGAAAGACGAGACGGACGGGTGCCTGAGCGCCCCAGTATTCGTCGAAGACTTCTTCGGGGAGCGAGCCTGCGGTAAGGTCGTTGATGCCAATGAATGCGAACAGGACGGCGATGAAGGCCACAGCTGCAGACGGTGTTGCAAAATCTCGTGGAGTAGGCTATGAGATGTTAAAACGTGCTAGTGTATTTCTTTAGAAACTACATACAAGCTGCATGGATCCGCCCAAGATCAAGATCACACTCTGGTTCGCAACGATCTTTGGGTTATTGATCAAGAGCGCAGCCAGCGTCAGGTGGAACAGCGCTAAGCTGCGGATCATCATATTTGCCGATATGATAGCCATCTTTGTGCTTGTGGGAATGAAAAGCTCCAGGAGCTGTGAGAGGAAACGTGGTGTTGGTGTTTTCAAAAACACTACCCCCTAAACTCCGGAGAAGAGCGCCTAAACTCCACACGCTAAGCTGATGACGAATGGCACGTTATCGTCCATCCACTGATAGTGTGCTTTCATCTATCATACATCAACAGCTTGTTGATTGAGGAGAAGCTATGGAGAAAGATCAGAATCTTCTTGGGGT
This sequence comes from Boeremia lycopersici, assembly GCA_022609225.1. Lineage (NCBI taxonomy): Eukaryota > Fungi > Ascomycota > Dothideomycetes > Pleosporales > Didymellaceae > Boeremia > Boeremia lycopersici. Next base: position 165,330 of record JAGKPY010000002.1, on the reverse strand, counting down.
TGATGAGTTGCCTCTCAGGCAACAAGATCAGACCCCGCCTCGTCAACCGAAACGGTCGAATCACGCAATCATTGCCGTGCTTCTCTTCTTCCTTGCTACATTCTGGTTTACTACCATTGGACCAGCCTTCACATTTGGGAGACATGGCTGTAAACACAAGCTTAGTTTCGAACAAAGAGCTACGAGGATCTTGAAAGAACATCCACTCATTGGTCAGCATTGTCGCAGAACGGTCTATCGCTCAGTATACTGATACTAGAAGACGGCCACAATGACTTACTGATCTTCATCCGGGGGAAATACCAGAACCATATCTACGGCAACGAATTCCAAGAGAAGTTTGAGAACGGAGGTCTTGCACAACACGTGGATGTCCCTCGCTTGGAGAAGGGCTTGCAAGGGGGTGCTTTCTGGAGCGCCTTCTACGTTTGTCCTACCGGAGAGAACACCACGGACTTCTCTGACGAGCGATACTCCAGCAGTACGCCAGCTCGTTTCTATCATCACGTGCAGACTGCTAACCACCACAGTCGTCAAAGCCACGCTTGACCAGCTTGACCTGTACAAGCGCCTTGGAGACAGCTACCCAAAGTACTTCACCCCATCATCGAACAGCCATGATGCCATCAGAGCCTTCGAACATGGTCATCTCATCTCACCTGCTGCCATCGAGGGCTTGCATCAAATTGGCAACTCTGTGTCCAACCTACGTCTGTTCCATCAACTTGGTGTTCGTTATGCAACCCTTACGTGGAACTGCCACAACAAGTATGCAGATGCCGCTTTGGAAACCAAATACAACTACGATGCTCGGGTTGCAACGCCATACTGGAAGGGTCTGAGTCCAGCAGGTCGGGACCTTGTCAAGGAGATGAACCGTCTTGGTATGCTTGTCGATCTCGCTCATGTCAGTACAGACACCATGAGGGATGTGCTTGTCGGTAAGGGCGACGGGGACTGGAACGGCAGTCTTGCTCCGCCTATCTTCAGTCACAGCTCAGCTCACGCTATCTGCCCTCACCCCCGTAATGTACCAGACGACATCCTGCACCTTGTGAAGAAGCGCAACTCGGTCGTTATGGTGAACTTCAACCCCGACTTCATCTCTTGCAAGGCAGGGAACTCTACTTCAGGTCTCCCTGAAACTGTCCCTGCCAATGTCACGCTAAATCAGGTTGTTCGTCACATCAAGCACATCGGCGAGCTTATTGGGTATGACCACGTTGGAATCGGTACTGATTACGATGGTATCGAAGCGACACCTGCTGGCTTGGAGGATGTCTCTAAGTTCCCAAACCTGATCGCAGAACTCTTGCGTCAAGGCGTCAGTGACAAGGACGCGGCTAAGATTGCGGGAGGTAATGTTCTGCGAGTGTGGAAAGAGGCAGATGCTGTCGCGAAGAAACTGCAGAAGCACACGAAGCCGCTGGAGGATGACATCCAGAATCCGTGGTAATGTGGCTCGCACGAACTCTGCCACAGCAAATGCTGTGCGGTATCGCGATCTTCAGTTGTGGCTGAGTGGGCGAGGCTGCAGGTGGGCTCCACATCACACCACCTCCGCCGTACGCCCAGGCCTGGGCGTGTCGTGCCTTGCTACAACATACACATGCTCGTTATGTAATTGCACCAGAACATAGAAAATTTATATATCGAGTTCCCAATGCTCTAGAGAACTGTCCAGTTGCATCATCTGCGCTCACCAATCCCTTGCTGACCATCGCGATTTCCGCATCCAGAGTATTTCACGTGCAAGAGAGCTGTCATCTCCAACACCACTCAAGATCGCGACAAACGATCGATCTTTCACACAACAACCAACTATGCCAGGCCCGAAACTTCAGACTAGCATTGCCATCGTTGGCTGCGGCGATGTCGGCGCAACACTCGCCTACACACTCATCCTGCAGCCTATCTGCAGCGAGGTGATTCTGGTCGATCCGAAGAAAGAGCTATTGGAAGCGCAAGTACGAGACCTGGGCGACGCGACATATCGCGGCGGCAGTGGAGTCAAAGTGCGCGCCGGTACGCACAAAGATGCCGGACAGGCCGATATCGTAGTCATCACGGCTGGTGCAAAGCAGAAGCCAGGTACGTTGATGCTCATAAAGCGAAGAGATGTGCTTGATAGCTGACAGTGTACAGGCGAAACGCGCCTCTCGCTCCTGTCTCGCAATCTGCATATCCTCTCGTCCATCTTCGGCGCCATGTCGCCCATCAGCCCGCACACTATCCTCCTGCTGGTCGCCAATCCCGTGGACATCCTGACCTACTTCGCGCGCAAGCTTTCCGGGCTCCCGGAATCACAGGTCTTAGGTACGGGGACGTCGCTCGATTCTGCACGCTTGCGTGGTATCCTGGCGCAGAAGACCGAGGTCGCGCCTAACAGCATCGATGCGTATGTTTTGGGTGAACACGGCGATAGCCAGTTCATTGCATGGAGCAGTGCAAGTGTGGGAACTTCGTCGCTCAAGCTGGTTTTGGGCGAGAAATTGAATGACGAGTTCAAGGCTGAGATTGCGAACCACACGAAGGGTGCTGCGGGGAGTATCATCGCTGCAAAGGTATGCTGTTGCCCCTTTCTCTCTGACCTCTTACCCAGTATAGTGCTGACTGTGTGCAGGGCTGCACGGCGTATGGCATTGGCAACATAGCCGCGTCGATCTGCAAGTACATACTCTTTGATTCGCGCTCTGTGCGCCCTCTTTCCTTCTACCAGCCCGAGCTGGGCTGTTGCTTGTCCATGCCCGCTGTCGTAGGCCGAAAGGGGATTGTCAAGCCAATGCCCATCGAGCTCGACGAGCATGAGCAGGCCGAACTCGAGAAGTGTGCGCATGGGCTGAGGGGTGTCATTGAGGGCGCAGAGAAAGAGATCGCTGCCGATGAACTATTGAAAAAGGCTTTGGAAGCAGACATGGGCGTCTGAGCGGATATAGGCCCATGTATCACGTGTGATTCTGTAGTGGAGCTCAATACACATCGAAGGACAACTCATATATTATTGAGTAGATGCTTTATGAAATGCATGAGCGAGACTATTTTCAATCGCTACCCAAAACGCCGATGATGATGAAGGAGGAAAAGTATGCCGCGTGACTCAAGCCCTCACGGCCAGACTCCCGACCTCAATGCCCTCAATGACAGGCATGTCAGGCATGCCCAGCTCACTCGGCACCGTCGGTGCAGTCTTAGGACTCGCTTCGGCACTCGTGTACGCCGAATCCCTCCTCTGGAGCTCCAGCTCTTCATCAACAGTCTGCTGATACTCCTGCCTCCAATCGCACAGCATGCCACTTGTCACATTGCTGCCGCCACACAGTACAATAACAACCTTCTCGTCCTTCCGCACCGGGCGGCCCAGCGCCTTCTCGAGCCGCCCGTCGTAGCACAGCGCCACGTTAACGCCGCACGCCAGCTCGACCATCACGCGCTCGTCGTCGGCGAGCCGCCAGCACCCCATCGCGGCGACGCCGTCGGGCAGCACGACAGATCGCACGTTGGCGCGCTGGGAGTACTCAAACGTCCTGTCTGTGACGCGAGCGCAGCCGAGGCTGGTTGCCTTGGAGGTGATCTTAGGGAGGGTGATGAGCTGGTTGGCGGCGAGGCTTGCGGCGAGGGAGTCAGCGCCGGCGGTCTCGACGGCGAGGATGGTGGGTGTGTGCATGTTGATTGCGTCCATGGCCTGGCAGACGCCGTTGATGAGGCCGCCGCCGCCGACGCTGCAGATGAGGACGTCGGGGGCGGCGCCGTCGGGCATTTGTGTGGCGATCTCGTGCATGACGGTGCTGTTGCCGGTCCAAATGTCGGGGTGATCGAAGGGGGGGCAGTAGATGGTTGCTCCTTCGTACTGGAGGCATGGTCAGCGAGGGGAAAGGGGCAGTGGGATGGGTAGGAGACGTACGTAGGGCATGACGTGCTCACGGAGGTGAGTGTCGGCGTCTCGCCATGCGGCGCCATGGGAGATGACATCGAAAGCGCCAGCTGCGCGAAGCTTGGTGACCATCAAAGGAGATGTTGCTGTTGGCACGACGACAGTGCAGTTCAGGTTGAGTGCTCGTGCGGAATGAACGGCAGCGAGTCCAGCATTGCCGCCGCTGGAAGCGAAGATGTGTGGTTGAGACCCAGCGGGGAGCTCTGCAAGGCGGCGTAGGATGTAGTTGCCGATTCCTCTATCAGGACATTAGAATGGGTGGTGGTAGTGTGATCAGTGAAGATGAAGCTTACCGTGACTTGAACGACCCGGAAGGCTGTAGATTCTCCAGCTTGAGAAATATTCTGCTTCTACGATTTAGAACTCTCTTTTCACAAGTATAAGACGAGCATCACTGCAATAGCAGGGTGAGATGAGGATAGAAGAAGTGTGACCGTACCATCCCGCTGCTTCAGAGAGTGCATAAGATTCTCTCAAGGGTGTCTCTACCCATGGGTTCGACTGCTTCTGGGAGGAGTTGGTCTTAACGGCCATCTGATTGAGTTGAAGAAAAGACATATTGGGATATGAACTGGCAAAAACAATGTAAAAACCGAGGAAGACTTGATGAGACGGGACACTTGTGAGCCAGATGATAGCAAATTTGGGCACTGTAAATATACACTCAAGTCCAACCACTTCAAATCGAAATGCTTATCAGCTCCGCACAATCCCGCGGTACTATAGTTTCCCGTCGGGGATAGTTGGGTTGGATACCGCCATGGTTTTGTCGATTACCCTATAACTTCGAAAAATTACCCTATAGATTCTCGATAAGGATTGACCCACTAAGGTGCGACCGACAATGACACAAGAAGGGACCCCATGATGCGGCAACACTACCGGTGGATTCTGTTCCCTAAAGCGGCTATCAACGGCGGAGCTAAATCGGTCTTTCTGCCAGGGGACAGGACCACATGGTGCCCTATCAGTGCACTGCATTTGCATCAGCGCTTGAGTGGAAGGAGAAGGTTGGTCCAGTTGTTCGAGAAAAAGTCGGAGCGGTCAAGATAATCTGGGGTATCGCGATAACTTGCGGGGCTTAGCGTCATGAGGACCATAATGGCGAGCTTCGGTCGCAGCAGCACGTCCACATTCCCATCGTGATCCAGACGGCTGGGCGGGGAAATCTGCAGTCGTTACAGGCAGGATGTCCTTGAAATCGTGACATGCGTCCTCGCTGCAGATCATGCGGAGCCGCACGTGTTTGTGTCCATTTTGTACACCCCTCAGGATTCGGGACCCCATCCGGACAACTGGGTGCAGCGTCTTATCGCATGACGACCCGCGGTATCTCAGCCCTTCCCGCGGCAAGATCAGCATGCAACAGCCTCGCTCTAACTCGCTAACGCAAAGCTCAAGCTGCGACCTCTGGCTGGTTCAGCAGACTCTTCCTGTAATTCCAATAGCTCGCCCTGATGGGGTCGTATCTGGTCGCCAGCAGATCCAATGCCTTCTCAGCTGATGCCTTGTTATTTTCTTCCTCGGCGTAGATGTCAGCCAGCAGGTCAAGCGCATGACTAGAATAGACATCGTCGGGTGACTCGATATCCGCGAACTCGGTTGCGAAGCTTTTAACGATCGACTTTGGCTGCTGGCCGGCACGGAGAATACCCGTCAGATAGTTCCATGGGGCCTGATTCTGCGGTGCTTTGCGAATGGCCTGCTTGGTATAACTGGACGTGTCAGTACGGGCTGCTGCAAGGGTATCGACAACATACTCGATCTCGCGCTGGACGACTTCTTGACTCGGCGCATGTCCCTCGCGACTGCCAATGACCAGGTAGTACCGATGGTTCCATGCTGAATTATTCCTGACGTCCGCCTCGATCATACTCTCAGTCCACTTGAGCTCCTCCGGCTTGTCGAACAGAATGAAGCGCTTGACGAGCCACTGCCTGTAGCTCCACACGTGGTAGTTCTTCTCGTCCTTCTCGAGCATTTGAGCGACAAAGTCCCCTTCTCCCTCCGGCGAGCCAAGCGCGTCGATAATGGTTTGGCGGTGGTGCCATATCTGATAGTTCTTCAGGTGCTTGAGCGCGGTCGGGTTGAGCCACTTGATCTCGTCCTCGAGAGACTTTTTGAGCTCTGATATTGTCTTTGCGCGGTACAGCCTGCACATTGTCAGTCTATGTCCGCAGGCTCCACCGAGGCTGCGGTGGCAGGCGGCGCAACTTACCAGACAGTGTAGTGCGCCGGGTTCATGTTGATGATGTGCTCTGTGAGCACAAGGCCCCTCTCGCTAAATTCGTTGTTCGCCATGACTGCGCGCAAGTAGCCCATTGCTTCACTGTACTCCTGGGTGTATGCAATGGCTGCGAGCGGGTGCATGCCGCCGTCATCTTGCGGCAGCGGCTCGACGTCTGCCCAGGCCTCATCGTCGTGGTAGAATTTTGGCGGCGGCATCGTGTAATCTGACGTGTTCGTGAGTCCTTTGCGCAGTCGGGTGAGTATGACGCGTAGAAACTGGAATGGCGACCAGAAGACGAGGGCGATGTAGCTGCGAATCAACTGCAGGGACATGGTGGGGTCGCGTGGGAGGAGCCACTGGTGTCACACCTGCGGCCCGGGCACCATTCCTCTTTGAAGTACACTCACAGAACAATGCTAAGCTCTTTGTGCAGAGCTATCTCTCGAGCTGCTGCCCGGTTGTGTCATGTTGTTCTCACTAATTTCTGGTTGCAGCAGGGCAGCCCTTCATCACGCAGTCTCCAAAACAATGGGCTGGAATTGCTGCACCAACATTCAGCTGGCAGTTGCATACAACCAAATTGACGCATACATAGGCTCATCAACTGTAGCTTCATCAAACGATGCAGCAAGCACAGACTAATCAATCAAGATAGTCTAGGACGTCTAAGCCTAACACATGTGCCGGCTTCACCAATACCGCAGTAGAAAAGGTAGAAATAGCATCAAATTCCAGGCACTCATTCTTCTACACATAAACGTCCATTCCCCATAATCGATGACCTTCCTAATCACCTAGCAACAGCATGCCCTTCGGCAGGGAGGACAACCCCTTTGTCTACCCCACAGCCAGCCAGGCCAGCCTTAGCATTGTTCCCCAGCACATCTCACCCACCACAATGCCACCGAGTAGCTTGGCTCTATGCGCACCAGCAAGCAACCCAACGCCATGCTTCGAACCCGCGTTCTAGTCCATGCCCTCGCCACCGTCTACACAATGCCGCCTCCTATATCAAGCCCCTGCTACCTTCACACTAAGCAACACCACCCATCACAGCCATGAGCTTCTTCGACGCCGCAGACCTGCCACGAGCCAGTTTCTTCCGCGACTCGAGCCGCCAATACTGCGGCCTGAGCTACAACTGCAGCTACGCGCCTCGAGAACCTAATGCTCGAAGTCCACCACCAAGACGCGACTCTGTCGTTGGAACCACTGCTAGAGCTGCTGGGCTGAGCAAATCCGCCCCACCTGCAACTACCTCTGTCGAGCCCGAAGTCATAGCTGATGCATCCTCCGCCGTCGCCGTGGAGACTGCGTCTCTTGCATCCGACCGGGTCGAGCGGCCTCCTACCTCGATCCTCTCATCTGAGCGGGGGCAGGAGTGTCGGACCGACCATGGATCTCCGTGCAGATTATTAAAGCCGGCTCAGGACAGGAAGAAGATCGTAGCTTCAACAATAGAAGGGACGTGGAAGGGAAATAAGAGTCCAGGACGCCTGATGACGAGACCTGCAAAGATATGAAGGTACTCTAGGAACTTGGGCTGTGATTGAACAAATTGGTAGCTGCGCCATTGTCACTCGCGATCCGGAACACAATAGCCTTACATGACCCATAGTATGGCTCGAACAAATGAACAAGAGGGTGCCACAAACTCCCATTTCCATGCTGGCGCACATGCAGCCCCGATGCAGTGTTCCCCGGTCCTAAGATATTCATCAGTGTGCAGCAAGGCAGTGTGAAAAAGTGCATTGTAGTTCAGGTGGAATAGCGTTCAATTATGGTATACATAGGTACATAGGTCGACGCGATCAGCCTGGCTACGCAAACCAAGCCCGCACAATACTTCAGTGTTCTTGACGACTACATCGCCACTCAACAACCGCCCATTGGATTCAGCAACAGTCGTGCCTACAAAGACTCCTTGAGCTCATACTCTCGTGCATCCTGGAATAAGTCGATGATGCAACTAGCTGACCACGACTGCGTGGGACACGAGTCGCCGCAGAACTCTCCATTCTTTTGGGTCAGCTCCGTTAGGCCAGCCCAAGGACTCTCCTGAATGGCCTTCATGCAGCCAGCCAGGCGACGTGTGACCTGCTGGTAGCTCTCGACGCGCTCTTCGGCTGTCTTGCGCCGCTTGAGGTCGAACTTGAGCAATGCGCGAAGGAAGAAACCGGTTGGCCAAACCCATTCGGGGCCCTGATGGTAGTTGCGGCCTTTCGAGGTGTGAAAGTCGGTAGAGTCCTCGCTGTTGATGTAGTAGCCACGATAGTTCAGATCACTAGGGTCGAGTGTCTTCATGCCCTGTGGACCCAGCAGAACGCGATCGGCCATCTGCAGAGCGTACAAAGCATGCTCTGGATCAAAGAGATCGGGCGCCACAGCCATTGCGACAGGGAAGTTAGGGCGTAGCTGATAGTCCTCGTACTCTTTTCCGGATCGGTACAGATCTTTGTAGATACCGCGGCGGTTGATGATGCTAGGGTTGACATCATAGTCACCGTCCTCATCCGCTGTACGTGGGACGTAGAAGGTGCGCTCGAAGTTGGCCTTGATCTTTTCTGCCCACTTCTCGTAGGTGATAGTCTCCTTACCATCGGGCAATGTGACACCCTCGTACTTGAACTTGCCTTGCTTGTACAGATCTGCACACCAGCGGACAGTGCTGTAAAGCATACCGATCATCTCAACCGGTGCACCGTCACGGGGAGTACCAGGCACACCCTTGCTGCCAGCCTTTTCGCTCTCACCCATCTTGTCCATCCACGTGCCGCAGTTGGATTGGTTACCACCGAAGATCAGGCCAGTCTCGAAGTCAGTCCAGATCTTGATGTCAAACCCTTCAGACTTCATCTGGCTGTCAATGTTGGGCCCGGCATCGTACTCGCGGAATTCTATCCCAGAGGCATGACGCTGCAACGCTTCTTGGATGACGTCCTCGATGGTGGAAGAAGCGGAGTAAGCCCGCTTGTCGTTATGAGGGAACCATGTGTCATCGTAAGGCAAGAAGCGCCTCTTGGCTTTCGCTTGAAGCAGGTCAAGCCCACCGGGAACAATTTTCGTGTAGTCCTGGATGTTCTGGAGGAACCACCATACCGAATCTCGAGAATTGTATCGAGGTAGCTTACCGCCACTCAGAAGATTGGGGACCATGCCATGTTTGAGCACACTGGCAAAAGCCAGGATGTGCTCCTTGGCATCATTGTATCGTCCAGTACCCATGTATAGGCCTCGGGCAGATATCGTGATATCCCGGCCCCAGCAACGAGCCCAGTCGTTCGCAAAATGAGGAAGACCAGCCGCCATGCTGGGAACGGTCTTCTCTGGCCAAAGAGAAGCACTGTCCATGTAGCCAGTGACTTGGATGCTGACAAGAGCCAGACTCTTCAGGAACTGTTGCCCGTTGCGAACGTTGTCTCCCATAAGCTCGATAGCTCGATCGACCGCAGCGTTGTATGCAGTCTGTATGACCAGAGCAAAGTATCGAGGAAGCAAGAAACTAGGCAGCTTGCGAATAGCGTCGCATCTCTCCTTCAACCACTTCGAGGGGCCGCGGACCCCTTGGTAGGTCCTCTTTTCCGAAATCCGTTCGAGTCGGTTAACGCAGTAGTCGAGTGCCCACTGGCCTTCTCGAAGATGGTTACAAAGCGGGTGTCCCAAATTATTGTCATTTACAATGTCGCGGAGCACACTCCACCAACCCTGTAGGCCAGCATAGACCAGGTTGCCATGTCCCGGCACGTTGTATGTTCCATCTTTGTTGCCAGTCGCGTCCCGTTCCTCGGGGTCACAGCGGTACAGGATGTAGTTCAGGTCCGTCAGGCTGGCCTCACGGAAAGCTGCATGCGCACCACTGGTGACATACTTGTCGAGGCCGTCGGCGTGTTCAGCACCTGGCACCCAGGTTTCGAAGAGTGCAATGCTGCCAGGTGGAAATTTGTCGGGGATGGTTATCGTTGTCGAGTCGCCGCTCGATTCCACTCGGACGCCCTTGAGCTCATGTGTTTGTGCAGGCAGACCACGAAGGGTAGTTTTATCGCCAATGACCTTAGCCCTGGTCTCGGGACTGTTGTCGACTTCCAAGTTCCAACTACCAATGAGCTTTGCCGCAGTTCCTGGGAGGTTGGTCTGGCCGAAACCTCCATTACCGTTACCATATCCAGGGAATGCCGTATGAGCGATAAGGAAGTAGCCCTTCCGAGTGTGGGGGTTGACACGGTGAACAGTAATGTACTCTCCATCATGGTGGATGTATGTCTCGTCATACTCCTCTTTGCCCATCTTGTAGTGGATACCGTTGATGATCTTCCGGATACCTCCAATACCGCCTTCGCCGGCCTGTGCCGCAATTGGTCCTCCGGTGGAATTGCTTGAAGAGTAGAGCCTCTTTTCATGAACGAGCTCAATGAGTTCTGGATACACCTCATCGTAACCGAAAACACTGCCTGTAGCGCAGGAGCACATGGCAACCAAGGCAGCCTGAGGGAGAGTGTCGCGAGCATCCCGCTTTTGAGCAGGTGTCTCATTGTCATGCGTGCAATCCATGAAAAGCGCATGGACAGGGCTACGCTTGATCTTCTTGATGATTGCGCGAGGCTGGGATGCATCGGCTGCGTCGATGTTTTCAGCATTCAAAACCTCATCGGTGTCAAAGCTTCCAATGGGCACACCGCCATGTCGATGAACGAGCCTGCTCAGCTCCTGGGTGCTCCAAGCCTGCATTCCCTCGCGAATCAGGCAGGCGATTCCGAGACGCTCAACAAACTTGAAGTCCATCTCTTCTGAACCAGAGAACAGCTCAGCAACCACGAAGCAGTTGGGGTTGACTTGTCGCGCTTGATCAAGCATGTACTCGGCCAAATGGATAGGTGTAGAGTGGCAGTTGTCGATACGGAATCCTTGGAAGTACTTGGCCATGAGACGAGTGTATTTCGCCATGTGTTCCCAAAGGAACGGATTGTCCTCGGGGCCTGTGCCGTATCGAAGCTTGACGCAATCGCCCCAGACGATAACTTCTCTCCTCAGGTATGCTCGGGACTTGGGCCCAGCATTGTCCCTCATGGCATCAGCAGCCCATACCCATCCATTGTTGACGAGTGCAAGTGCATCGGGATTGTGCTTCTTGGTGGTTTCGTTCAACGGCAGACGGGTGAAGTAAGGCTCAATGAGTGGGTTGGCCTCCGTAACTTCGCCCAGCTTTGGGCCGTGGTCATCCAACCGCACATACTTGATCCGGTTGAAGAGTTGTTCCATAATCTCGGCCTTGTCGCCATCGAACTCGCGGTAAAGGGGCAAGTTGATCTCGTTGCAAATGCTGGTAATCGCATCACGAGCAGCCTTCTCGTCGGGAGTGTTGCCTGTACGGCTGTCATAGCGTCCAAAAAGGGCGCAGAGGAGACCAGCGCCTACTGCGGGCTCGATGCGACGACGGAAACGCTCGCCCATCCTGTCACCGCCTTGCAACGCATGTTCCACCAACCAGTCGGCTTTCTGCTTGAGAGACCAACTCTTGACGGCATCAAGACCACGAAGACCAGCCTCACTAAAGCTATCATCGATGAATGTGGCTTGACCAGCAATCCACTTTTCGACGATGGCGTTGGCACTCTTCTCTGCGTCGATGACATAGTACTCCCACAACTTGATGTCACTAATCACCTTTGTCTTGATGACGTTCATAACCTTCAGGAGGTCATCCACGGTTTTAAACTGGGTGGGCAGGCCGTGCGACTTGAGCTCCTTGCCGAAGTTGAGAAGTGCAGTGTCGAGCGCTAGCGCAGATTGCAGCCACGGTGCAGTGTCGACGTTGTAGCCTGCCTCAGGGTGCGCCTCGAGCCACTTGCTGTTGTTCGCCGTGTGGTTCCAGACAACGTCTGTCATGCTCAAGAGATTGTACTCTGACTGCATTTTTGTAACCATGCGAGCAATGTCCTTCTCGCCATTGGGAAAGATGCTCGAGTCGAAAGCGAGCTGGTCGTAAATACTGTAGGGTGAATTCGAAACACCACGAATCATTAGAGGAGTAAAGTGTACCATGTTGTAGCCACGCTGGCTGATGCCTTGGAGGTGCTTGTCCCAGTCGCTGGGGTACTTGCCCATGAACTTTGACAGGCAGGAGAACAGCGAAACGGCCTCGATCGGTAGCTGCTGACCCTGAAGGGTGAGTCTGGGGCAGACATCAATGTAGTATGTTTCCGTTCGCGTAGGCTCTGGTGTCGCGACATCTGTGAAGGTCCACTGAGGCAGCGGTGTGTAGGTAGTGTAGAAAGAATACGCGTTGGCCTCGTGGATAGGCACGTCAATCTCGGTGATCCCGTTGAAATCAGGCTTAAGTCTGGGGCGGCATTAGTGTACAGTAATCGAGTTTTCCGTTTTGAGGACTTACTTGTATTCACGGTACTGACTGCGACTGAACTTCTCGCCTTTGGAGGGAATGTTCACCCAGAGACTGCCTTGACGACATATCGAGCTGGTACCTTGTATCTGGAAACGGACACAGTACGCAGGCTCGGTCGGCGGTGGGAGGTAGATGTAGGTTCCAGGAACGCTTGGTGCTCCGCTATCCGTCAAGGGTAGCAGATACACGGCCTGTTGCGAGGCTTGTGGTGCAGGCATGGCTGACGATGCGTCCTGGAGGCAGTCGGTATAGTGTCAATTGGTAGGATTGCAACGGACGTACGCGCGAGGGCTAGTAAATAATACAGAGGTGTAGAAGATTCTGCTGATGGCAATGGGATGGATCTGTAGAGGTCGAGGGTGGTTTGGAGGAGACAAAGTGCGGACGAGAGGAACAAACAGCAATGGCAGCCTCTACGCGCAGGTGCTGAGGGACAATTGCCCTCTGTGTATGAAGAAAGGAAGCAGCAGACGCGAGCGCAAGCGATCGGCATCGCAGGAGGTCGCGACCAGGCCCAGAGCCGCATTTCCAGCCAGACGTCATTGGCGCGGGGCTCCCGCTCAACAACACCAGTTTCCCGGGCTAAGGCCCATGGGGATGTGAGCAGCCAATAGACACCCCTGCAACTGGGCTGCAAATGAGCCTCCAATTCGTCAAAACTTGTTATCCTTGAAGGATTGTTTCATTTCTGCTCACCGCTCGGTCTCTGCGTATCGTACAACACCCTCTATCCCCCCGATGCTAATCCGCCGCTGCCCAGAAAGAACGCCTCGATGCAGCAGTATGTCAAGCTAATAGAATGCAAAAGTCGCAGCTGATAGAAACACGGTCCAACTCCACCGCTGATACGAAGACACAAACATACAACCAAGAATCAGCTGCCACGAGTCCAAAAAAAATATTGGTGCATGGGTATCGCGAACCTCATGGCAGGTCACAAACGACAGAAAATGCGAAACTTGAAGACCAGATCCAACCACCCTTTTGTCGTCGTCTCATGCGCGTGCAGTGTCCGCCATGCGTCCGTGCCTCCATTAAAACTTGATATTAAAAGGTGAGCTGGGCGGGTTGCTCAGGTCCAAACGAAATTGTGTATCCGAAGGTCCACGGCTATGCAATGCTTGTGTTGGTGTTGCGCCATCGTTCCCATCCACTGAACCTCGGGTACTGGCTGAAGGCGGTGGACGCACAGGAGCGCCTCGACCATGGTGTCCATCAGAAGTTGATATGGCTCTCTCTGCTATAGAATCGTACTCACGATGCTCGTTGCGCAGGCGGGGCGCCGACTGTGGCGGCTGCACGTCCGCCTGTCTGGATGGAAGGGTGGGTGGCGTTTCGCGTCCATTCCGATCTGCCGACTGAGCACGAGCAGAGGATTTACTCTGATCACCCGAATTGCTTCTTGTCGAAGTAGACTTTCTCGATTGGGTAATGTTGGGGGATGCGTGTGAACTCTTGCTCCTGCCAGATGGTTGTGAGTGACCATTCTGACTGGCTGTCGCCTGTGGTCTCTCTTGGCTTTCCGTCTCTAACGCGCTTAGATGATTGAGCTCATCGGTCAGATATTCTTTTTCCGTCCAGCACCCCTGCCAGCAGTTACGCCAATCGAGAATCAGGAACTGGAAGCAGAAGGCGTCGATCTTGATGGCGGGCTGGAAGCAAATGCACAAGTTGTTATAGTTCATCTTGTTGAACTCCGAGCAAGAGTGCAAGAGACTGATGTGGCAGGTAATGGCAAACAGTAGGTAATAGTTGAACGGCGGCAGCTTAGACAGCTCATCCTTCAGCATTTGAGGCGTGGTTTTTGCGCCCTGGCACTCTTGCTGAATACGGTGCTGAATCGCTTTTGGAAAGATCTCGTCAGGCAGTTGACGTAGCCAATTCTTGAAAAGCGAGCCGATAACGTTCGGGTCATTCAGGTTGTCGTCAGAAATAAGGTCAATGTCGCGATCTGTTGCATGTAAGCGATTGGCACCGGCACTGTTAAGATCAGACTCACCTTGGTCGAATTTCCGCTCGTAGTACCTGACCTGCTGTGCAGAACCAGGAACACGATACAGGCCTTCTTCCTCGCAACCTCGCATATTCAGATAGTCGATGCAGCGCCAAGGCAATGCTGGCATCCAGAACTCCGTCTTGTCTCTGGATTGCTCTAGCCGCGTCGATATTCTGGTCAACCTCGTCTGTTCGACAAGGGGTGTGTGAATGACTTTGTAGACATACGGCTCGGTCGACACATGCGTAGGGCTTTCGTGGTTGCTGTGACTGCGTCCCAGCTTGCCGAAAATGCCTTTGCGAGCCGAATCCATCTTGTCTCCCATCTTGCGAGCACCAGATCCGAGACTGGACATAAGTGAAGCACCTTTGTTGTCGTTGTAAGAACTGGACTGCAACGAGCCCTGCTCACTCTTATCACGTCTGGGACCAGCCGAACCATTATCGTTCTCGCGATTCACCAGTTGACCTGCGTCGTGACGATCGGCGGAATGTGTTCGGAGTTTTCCGAACGAGGACTTGTTACCCCATGTTTTCCCCTTTTCCATTGGTGCAGTCTTGAGCGGCATGTTGTCTCCATTCGTGGTCCATGTTGACCCTACATCTGGTGACAGCTGGGCTGGAGGGGCTTTGTTGAGCTTAGTGCGAGAGCCTCCAGTCTCGTCTCCCTTGATTGATTTCGAGCGAAACAACGTCCCTTGTTTCTTGCCCTTTGTTCCCTTCGCTTTCGTCGGGTCTGCATGGGCGTCTGATTCGGTCGATTTGCCGGAGCCGGTACGTTGATCGAGACGGACTATTTCCGAACGGTTATCTGCGCAGTCAGCACGCAGGCCCTGTCTTTGCATGGGAGTCTGCTCACCATCGGAATTCGGCGTTCGAACCGGGCGACTGAGGTCTGGTGTCGACGAGCCGCCCCGTCCGTTGGCGTACAGTGTGGGCGACGGTTGCTGTGCCGCATGTTGTCTGTTCATACTCTCTTGTGTGTTCAGGCGCGACGACGATTTCGTGGCGTGGAAGTTTGCGAAGATGTTTTTCGAGTCTTTCCGTGGCTTCGGCGAGGCCGGCGACTCGGGCATGCTGTGAAATGGCGCGCTCGGCGATGCAAACTCGGGTATGCTCGGTGAGCGCGGGCTCTGTGGACTCATGGGCGCCGTGTTCTCCTTGCCTCCTGACTTGGACCGCATGGCCAGCGACAGCGTGGACGACTTGGGCATCTTGCGGACCTGTCTGCGCGGGTTGTCCGGCTGCTACTGTGCGCTTAGCGTCGCTCGTGCAGAGTCTTGCACGGTCTCGCGGGCGCGGGGCGTGGGCGAAGTACCTCTGCGAAAGGGCGCTCCTCACGGGTGGCTGCAGTGCGCGGGCGGGCGGCGGCGCGTTCGAGAGGGTGTTGGAGAGAGCGGGGTGGCGCAGGGGGGTGGGGTGCGGAGGGCGTTAGTGAAGGCGATGCATGGGTCGCGGCAGTCGCGGGAACACGGGGTCGAGGGGGTGCGCGGTCGACGCGTCTGTGTTTGCTGCCCATCTTGTCAGCGGGCGGTCATGGAGGCAGCGGCCAGGAGCGGCGGGATAAAGGGCGCGGGCGGTGGTACGAACCTCGAGAGCGCGGTCGGTGTTGTCGTGTCCCCTGGCCAGCGCGGTCTGCAGGCGTGCACCGATGCGTCGGCAGCGAGGACTCGAGACTGGACGCGGGCGGAGGGTCGTATGCAGGACCCCGGGGGCAGGAGGGCGGGTGCGGCGCGCGTGCTCCCTGCGAGGCCGTCTGTCTACACGGCACGGCTGCAACAACGTCGGGGGCGAGGGCGAGGGCGAGGGCGAGGGCGAGGGCGAGGGCGGCTCGTTCAGCAGCAGCAGCCTGAGCGACACAGTCAGCGGTGGTTGCGGAACGCGAAAGGGGCCGGCAGCGCTACGGGCGACATGTTGTACAACATTGAGCCGGCCACAGGAGTGGAACAAAGAGGCCCTGAGGGCAGAGCGGTTCGCGCTGGGCCACGCATTACTTACCCACTTGGCTCCTGCAGGCGCAGCGGCAACACGGAATGGGCAACAAAGACGCAGCGGCTGGGTGGCCGTGAGGTTTGCAGCGACGGGACGGGGGCGGGGACGGGGACGGTGACGGTGACGGTGGACTGTGAAGGCGTGCGCACACCAGTTCGGTAGCGGGCGTGCTGGTGTGAACGGTGCCTGGGTGGTTCGCTCGCGGCGTGGCTATTTTGGGGCACAGCAGACGTGCGGCCCTGACTACAGGCCTAGTCGGCCGTTACGAGGAGCAGAGCGGACCGCGCAGGGTGCTGGGAGGGGTTCGAGAGGCTGCGTCACGAGGGAGAGACAGCGTGCCAGACGCGTCGCCCGGCGCCTGCGGGCGAGACGATGCATGCTGCGCAGCGGACGGCGGCGGGCTTTGCGCTCGTCTCGTCTCAGCCCGCCCAACCTGCGCCTGCAAGAGGCAGGAGAGGCGGCGGCAACCATGTGCGGCCGTACCTGACGAGCGCGCACGGCCCCTCCGCGATGCCCCCAGCCTGGCTGCGCAATGGCCTCATGGCCTGCGCTGCCAAATGTCCTGGGGCCTGCACTGCCCAGCGCGCAGGAGTTGCTGCAGCCGGCAGCGGCTCCGGGGCGTGCAGGGCGCGTCACGGCCTCGCGGCTTCACGGCGACGGCGGCTCTGCAGCCCCTCCGGCCGTGGGCGGGCGCTATCGCGGGCTATTTCAAGACGATGCGTCCGCTGCTTGGGCTGTCGCAGTGGGAGCTTCATCGTGCCAAAGCCCGTCGCCAAGCGAGCCCTGCGGCAGGGATGGCCGGCGCACCGCAGACGTGACGAGCCTAGGCTCTCTCCACACCATCGACTTCAGTTCCCCCTCTCCTGCCCACCATGTCGTTGGCAGCTGGTCCGGGTCGAGCAGGCGGCGGCACCATGCCCGCCGAATTGCAGCTTTTCGTGGACAAACACGTTCGCTACATCCAGAGCCTCGACACGGTGCGTGCCATGTCCATCAGTGCCGCGTCCATCACGTGCACGCAACCACCGCGACCGTCGCGCTGACCCGCTGCAGCGCAAAGACGAGCTCGAGTACTGGCTCACCGAGCACTTGCGCCTCAATGGCCTGTATTGGGGGTTGACTGCCCTGCACCTGCTGGGACATCCAGACGCCCTCCCGCGCATTGGCATCCTGGACTTTGTGTATTCCTGCCTGCACGAGAATGGTGGATTCGGCGCTGCTCCGGGACATGATGCCCACATGCTCTACACGGTCAGTGCTGTGCAGATTCTCGCAACCCTCGATGCCTTCGAAGAATTTGAAGAGCGGGTGGAAGGCGGGCGGCAGAAGGTTGGCAAATGTGCGTCTATTCTGAAACCACTGTCTAGACGTCCATGCTCATGATTTCCAGTCATCGCAGATCTCCAAGACCCCGAGACCGGCACTTTTGCAGGGGATGAGTGGGGAGAGCGAGACACGCGCTTTTTGTATGGCGCCCTGAACGCCTTGTCTCTGATGGGGCTACTTGATCTGGTTGATGTGGACAAGGCAGTCCAGCACGTCCACTCCTGCGCCAACTTTGACGGCGGCTATGGCACGAGTCCTGGTGCCGAATCTCACTCAGGCCAGGTGTTTACGTGTGTTGGAGCATTGACCATTGCGGGGAGGCTGGATCTGGTCGATCAAGACAGATTGGGAGCTTGGCTCAGCGAACGACAGCTCAAGAACGGCGGGCTAAACGGGCGGCCGGAGAAGAAGGAGGACGTCTGCTACAGCTGGTGGGTAATGAGCAGCATGGCGATGCTGAACAAGCTCCACTGGATCGACGGCGAGAAATTGACGCAGTTCATCTTGCAATGCCAGGTCAGATATGAAAGCGTGGTAGCTCGTGCAGAACTAACGAGAACAGGATCCTGAGTTGGGTGGCTTGGCCGACCGGCCTGGAGATATGGTGGACGTCTTCCACACAGTATTCGGTATTGCCGGACTGAGTCTGCTCAAACACCCTGGGTTAGAAGAAGTGGATCCTGTATAGTGAGTGGCCCTGAGATGCTCTTTGGGGCGAGACTGACGCGACAGCAGCTGCATGCCCCGGTCTGTGACAAAACGATGCCTGGGGAAGTGAAGACTAATGCAACTCCATCAAAAAGTTGTAAATGAGGTTCATCACCCGTGACGTTGGTTTGCTTGACTGTGCGGTTTGAATGGTACAAGGCTGGACTGCTTGTCCGAACACTCTCAGAGTGCGCATACCTTCACCCATCCACAACATGCGTTCTCTCGTTATCTAGACTGGCGCTTCCTGTTCGTGAAGCGTGAGGTAAAAATTTGGAGGAGAGCAGAGGTGCTGCCTATTCGGGTCATGGCCGGATGTTCCACGTGCTCTAGCTGCCAAACCTGCACATACAAATTTCCTTCAAGACGGCAGCCTCTTTCCTCCAATGCTCACTCGAGGCATCTGATACATCCCTCCTTCTCACCTCGCCTTAGCCGCAAGAGAAGGCCATGAGTGACTGGTAGCCGCGCGTGCGCACCAGCCCTCATATCCTCGGGCTGCCACCACCCCTCCTGCTTCACACACCAACACGCTCCTTTCGTGTCGCTTCTTTGTACACCATTGCGTTGCAAGCATTGTACTTTCGCCTTGAGTTTGCCTGCACCACTTACGCTCCTTACACAGACACTACCCCATTGCACGGCGCTGCAATGGCGTCCAGCAACATACCGCTTCTATGCAACATCTGCCCCAAGAAGCCAAACTTCAGCGATGTTTCCCATCTGCTCACGCACATCTCCAGCAAAGGTCATTTGTCACACTACTACAAGGTCAAGGTCCGTTCGACACACGAAGATGCCTCTCGCTGCATCATTGATGCCTACGATCGATGGTATGCCGATTGGAATGTCGAAGAGCTCATGTCAGATCGGATGAGTCAAAAGGACAAGCGTCGCACGCGTGCCAGGCCTACTGGTACAGTCCTCACTCCTCTTCCTGCACTGCAACTCGAACGCCGTTGCTAACCCTGCACTCGCCGCAGCTCGTACCGCTCCTGCTCCACGAATCGAGGCTCCCGTACCTCGCCCAAGTCGCCGTGCCGCAGTCGGTGGACTCCTTGATCCGCGTCTTTCAGAACAACAAATCATCAAAGTGGAACCAGACTCTGGGACTCCAACACCCACATCCCATCCTGGTCCCGTTTTACGTCACAGAAACTTCACGTCTCGTCTGCAATACTGGCCCACAGAGTCTCGTGCTAGCTCACGCAGCTTTACAAACCCAGATTACGAAACTTCAAGCGAATATTCCGATCCCAGCGAGCGACCGCGCAGGCGATATCAGTTCCCGGCAGACGACACATGTGCCATTGAGGATGAGACAGCTGGGGCTGCAGATGACACCATGGCTGTCAGTGAGAGTACCAAACTGAAGGGCGTATACTGGCCCGGCATGGACATCTTCGACTCTGCAACCCCAGAGATGCGGCGCAAAAGAAATCAGAAGAAGGACCATTCGGTTGTTGCGCAGCTGGAGCTAAACTCCCAGGACGTTGAGGCTACTGAGCTCATATTCACACCTCATGGATCGTTCAAGCGACAACGAAGAATCTCCAGTTCCGTATTCGATGACGAGGAAGATATTGAGATCAAAACTGAAAGCCCCCGACCTACGTTGTCACGACCTGCCCTTGCCAGCATGGATCCTAATATTGCTCGTCGTGTCCGGCCAGGCGGTCGCGCTCCCATCTATCCGTTCCAAGCTCGTGGGCAGTACGAAGACAGGCGTGGCCGCTCATGTTTTGATTCTGGTCTCGGCACCCGCGCTCCAAAGCGTAAACGGGCTTTTGATGTATTTCAGGATGATGAAACATCCTTCAACCAGCCAGCCAACTTCAATTACCTTACTTCAGGTTTCGGTGGACAGGCCTCGCCATCACCACTGCCAGCATTCGCTTCATACAAGCCATTCAGTGACCCTTTTCAGTACGACAGTAAGGAAAGTATCTTCCCCACGCTTCAACAGCCAGCTTTTGGCAACCTGCACGGGCACCAGATGCCCGGCTTATATTACCAAGCCTACGCCTACGGTCTTAGTCAAGATCAGCAGGGCCTCCAGCATGGTGCTCCACTCTTCAGCGCGAACAGTGCTTATCAGCAACAACTTCAAGATGACGACGATGATGATCAGCGAACGATTACAGCTCCCCCGTCCCCAACTACAAGCTAGACAGCCTTCAGCCGATTACCGCATGCAGAGATTCTGCAGCGTAATCTTGATTTTCCATTCGAATTGCCCTTTACCGCGCGCTACTTACTCAACCGACTCTTGCTTTCGCCTTTTGTTTTACACGTTCTTCTTCGAGCGAGAGTGACATCACTACCTCGACGACTGCTTACTCTCCATGTTGGTGCTGGTACACTCACTCACATTATGCGATACGGATCATGACTAACGACATTCATCAATCAATTTTACATGGTTACTACCACCAGAAGCGCCGATGTTAGCTCCCGATGGAAGCACAAGGACTGTAACATACGCTTCTTTTTATATAGTGTCCAATACGTTTATCTTGATACGTTGTCCCTCATCAAAGCCTTATTGTGAGAACCATAGTAGAGTAAGGCAGCACTGATCACGTGTGACGCGCTAAGCTGCGGCTCTCAAAAGTGGGCCTGCAGCTCCGCTCGCAAGCTACCAATCCTTGGTTCGTTGCGGTTCTTGCCTGCTCACTCCAGCCACCTCCCACTTGCTCACGCAATCCGATTCATCGCACGCGGCTCCATCAGACCCAAGTACTGAATTTAATCCCGTATATCGGCACTGTACGCGACGACATGTTGCCTACCGGGCGCGGCGCGATTGCGCATATCGAGTACACAGGCGAGGAGGCTGCACCTGAGATTAGGAAGCTGCTCAGCGCAGTGGTAAGACCAATGCACTCCACCTGACCAATCCAAGCTGACGATAAGAAGGTCGAGAACGAAGACGAATTCGAGCGATGGGAAGCAATTGTCACTCGCGCGACTGAGCTCGAGGGAGGCGTTACGCGTAACTCGAGCCCATCAGCAATTGACCTTGTTCGCAACATATACGACTGCTTCCTGCAGAAGTTTCCCTTGTTCTTCGGATACTGGAAGAAGTATGCCGATCTTGAATTCGCGATAGGAGGCACGGAGACCGCCGAGATGGTGTATGAGCGCGGCGTCTGCGCCGTCACTACATCTGTTGACTTGTGGGCCAACTACTGTACCTTTAAAATGGACACATGCCACGACAACGACATCATTCGAGAGTAAGTATAACCTTTTTCCTCGGTCCTGAGACTCAAATTAGCCGATAGCCAGCGGCAAGCATCTTGCGGGTTGGCGATGCGCGTTCAGATCTGACCAGTGCCATTACTTGCCGCTGTTTGCGCATCTTCGTCCCTCATTACACCTACTGCCTTGCGTGGACTTCATCGCGTATCTTCGAGACGTTTGGAAGACAACGGTCTGGTTCCTGCTGTGATTACAGTTTCCTCCCTGCAAGATCATCTCTCTCCCCTACTCTCTCCCTATTCCTTCGTCCCATCAGACGATGCTAACCGCTCAGGCTTTTCGAGCGCGGAGCTCACTTTGTCGGCCTCGACTTTCAGAGCCACCCCTTCTGGGACAAATACATCGAGTTCGAGGAACGTGTGCAGGAGCCTGCAAATGCTACCAGAATCTACAGTCGCGTTCTACTCCTTCCCATCCACCAATTTTCGCGTTACTACGAGAAGTTCACTACCCTCATCGGTACTCGACCAGTCGAACACCTCGCTGATTCGGAAACACTGGAGGGTATCAAGGCTGCGATGCAGCTGGAGAATCAAGGATACCCTGAGAAAGCTCCTCTCGAGCTCGAGCGACAACTCCGAGAGAAGATATACGCTTATTACTACGAGTCGTATCAGCGCACTCAGTCAGAGGTCCACAATCGTTGGAACTACGAGCAAGCCATCAAGCGGGCCTATTTCCACGTGACGGAGCTTGAAGAGACAGAGCTGGAGAACTGGCGCAACTATCTCGATTTTGAGGAGAAACAGGGCCATTTTGAGCGCACGTCCTTCCTGTACGAGCGTTGCTTGGTCGCTTGTGCGCTCTATGATGAGTTCTGGCTTCGCTACGCACGCTGGATGTTCTCACAGGGCAAGGAAGAGAACACACGCATTATTTACATGCGAGCAAGTTCAATCTTTGTCCCCATTGAGGCTCCCACTATACGCCTCAACTGGGCCCGTTTCGAAGAGAAATTGGATCGCATCTCAGTCGCCTGTGAGATACACACAGCTATGCTCGAGCAAGCGCCAGATCACGTTGAGACCATTATATCTCTTGCTGGCGTTGTGCGCAGGCACGAAGGCAACGACGAGGCTGTCAAGACTCTCGAGGAATACATCGGGCAGCGCAGCAGTCAAGTTGGTGGCGTTCTAGTTGCAGAACAAGCACGTATACTGTGGCAGTGCAAGGGCGTAGCCGAGGAGGCCCGTCGAGCTTTCAAGGACAAGCAACAAAAGCTCGCGGATTCACAGGACTACTGGTACAAATACCTGCAGTTCGAGATCGACCAGCCTTCCTCCGACCAAGAAGAAGCTCACAGCCGGGTGAAGGCGGTGCACGAATCTGTTCTCTCTAAAGGTCGCCTCTCTTCTGAAGCATCTAAGAAGTTGTCCCACTTCTACATGGAATTCCTCCTTAATCGCTGTGGCAAGGATGCGGCGGAGGAGTACATCAAGCTCGACAAGGATGTCAATGGGTATGTATCATCTGCTTCAAGCGAACCCTCCCAGTCCCATCCCTCCAAACGAAAAAAGCAGCCTCACAACGCAGCAACCAAGCGTCAACGGAAGTGATTGCTGGTTTCCGACACCATAGCCTGAGTAATTGCGTGTCTTTTGTCGAGTCAGCACTCCCCCAGACACCTCGTCGCTTCATTTGTTCGTAATCTTCGCGTGTGCCCATCGCTAGCGGAATGTAATATGCCTCAAACCTCTTGTTCGCTTCGATTATGCTGACCTGGTGGCTTCGCTATAGAACCAAAGCACCTGAAGACCCTGTTGCTCGATACACCGCACCGTCGAAGGCTGCCCACCGTACACGTTTCTAAGAGGTCGTACACGTCACCCGCTGTGCACTCTGACAGAACGTCCACGGACAGATCCTCAAGGTTTTGCCCTGTTGTGCAATGCGGATCACCTTGTAACGATACACAATGCTCTTGACCAGATCACGTCGCCGAGTGTCGAGACCAGTTTCGCTCTGGGTTGTAGAAGAAAGCACGGCCGATCTTGATTAATTGCAACGTTGTTGAAAAAACAACCTCCAGGTTTGAGCCATTGAACCCTTTTATCCCCAACAAATGCTTCATATTTGACAGTTTACTTCTGCACATACCCATCCTGAGAGGTATGCATTTCGGTACCGCTACAAAAAGTCCATCGAGCTTCATTCTACGCTGCTGAGGCCAGACGAGAAGCAAATATGCTTCGAAGATAATATTTGCACCCGATCAAGGATCAGTAGCACGTATAGAAGAAATTAATGAAATAGAAAAATTGTTTGAAGTCCGATATCTCAGGAGTGATGTCGGTCACTGTCACTGAAGAAACTAGGAGAATCAATCAGTTCAGAGTCGTGTGTCGTACTGGTGGCCTATCTTGGCACGTGGTGCCAGCCACAAAACCCCAAGGCTCATTTCTCTCCAAGTCGGGGGCTCTTGCTCCTTCCAAAGAAGATCAATCTATTCATGAGGCTGCAGTGTGCCCGATCCATGATCCGTCTCTGAGTGTCTCGGGGACATCACCCCGATACATCTCCCCCTACAGACTGCTTCCATCACATTGCAATCAGCCTTGAACCTAACACCAGTACCCAACCCGCAGGCCAAATGTGCAACGCCTGAGGAACAGACGCCTTATGATGAAATCAGGTTCTACGACATCGAGTGCACATGTGGCACGATCATAGACTCGAGCCCACCATGCTTCCAGCTTATCGACACCTGCGATTGATGAGAAGGGCACGAAGACGAAGGGGGTGACCATGGATGCCACGAGGGCGGCAAGACCATCTGCTTCTCCCTAACTGCGGACTGGGGCCATAGTACCTGTTTCATACCTCTGAGGAGCGCCGACTACTCATATCGACTCTATGGCAGCCTGCTGAAGGTTCCGATCCTGGGTTGAGTTGTTCTTCTGAGTATTGGGGGCGTTACGCCTGTGGACTTGTCCAGAACATCTGAAGTCACTTGTGGCTGCTGTGTATCATAGGGTTGCAAACTTGCAAACGGAAAGGAAGCTCCCTACTCATCTTCTCGAAGAGAAACCTCGTGCAGTAATAGGCGGCAGCGATTGAGATTTCACTTGCAACACTTGTACCATACTCCCGATCTAGTGAAGTCAAGCTGACATGCGAGTCATCACGCCGAAGCCCATGAATAATACGGGATAACGCCAGCCGATTGACATCTAGGGCGTATGCCGCAATCGTGTCTCGAGCATCGTGACTGCTGATGTTGGTTGTAATGTTCGGACATCACGTTATGGTCACACCTGGTGGTTCGAACTCCGTTGCGGTGTGAGCGGAGTCATCAGCCGCCACCATTGTTCGTCGCGCTCGAACAGACACGAGGTCAACGCGAAGACAACCTTCTGCATCTCATGATAACAGTCTTTGCCAAACAACTTTTGCATAATGTCGTAACAGATCTGAGACAGTAGATCAGATGTGCCTTGCATTCAGCCCTTTGACGGCTCAGGACCGCAGCAAGGTGCTAGTATAAGGCATCTACAATTGCTAGACGGTATAGAACTAGTATCCTGGTCAGGTAATTACCCAATAGTTAGCGGTGAGATGGTAGCCCACGGAGAAGACCAAGGGGCGGTGGCTGAGCCAACCTCAGGCGCGCGCATCCTGTTTGCGCCTCAGCCTGCGCCTACCGGTTTCGGCCGGTCTCTCAAACAATAAAGAACACCACAATCGCACGCAAACAATAGCATCTATATTGGTATCGTTTCCGTTCGTGCCTCGTCGTTTGATCAATCCGCTTGCAGCAAATAAAGACACAAATATCGTGGTTTTTTCGAATACTCACAATGGCGACTGTTTTGACCAGGTAAATATTACTATAACTTAGGGCGCCTAGCGAAGCCTGTAGTAATCCGTACTCTCAGCTTCCTCCCCCAACCATCTCTCACCAATTTCGCAAGGGCATCAACATTTCCAGGATTGTCAAGTCGCAGAACCCATATTTCACGCAAGCCCTGTAGACAGAATCTATCCAAGGTTACAGTCCGCCCAGGCAAGCTAGAAGCGGAAAATACCAGTCAGCCCGCTACAATGGCTTCCAAAAGAGGAACAGAATGCAAGGAGTGCCCAACGTGCAAGAGAAAGCTCGAAGATGAGCAAATAGAAGAGAAGCCTGCCAAAGTTGCGAAGACCAACACCGTGGACATCGATGCAAATGTTGAGGACACACTGAACCAACTGCCCCCGTTACCATCACCTGCTCTCAAGCCGCATGCCCTGTTCAAGCATTGCATGCCACCTGAGGCGCCAACGTACCGCGACTACTCGGTCTTCCTTGCAGGCAGCATCGAAATGGGCAAAGCCGTACAGTGGCAGAAGCTCATGGCGACCTTCCTCTCTGAGCTCCCCATCACAGTCAACAACCCGCGCAGAGGCCACTGGGACCCTAATGTCACAAAAGAAGCCAAGGATGCAGACTTCAGACACCAGGTTGAGTGGGAGCTGTCCGCGCTGGAGAAGGCTGATGTCATCTGCTTCTTCTTCGACGCCACCACGATAAGTCCTGTCACGATGATGGAGCTTGGGCTCTGGGCCAAGTCCAAGAAAGTCGTCGTGTGCTGCGATAAGAGGTTCTGGCGCGCTGGTAACATTCACCTTGTTTGCGAGCGCTACGGTGTTCCGTTCGTGGAGACGTTTCAGGATTTGGTCCCTGCTATCAAGAACATGCTCGAGGAAAAGGGCATGAAGACTGATGAGAACGGTGACCTCATCAAGTAAGGGTCTCGCGTATGCAATACGCGTCAAGCGCTTGCGGTCCAGGGTCTTGGCTGAAGGCATTGGGAGAATAAGTGCGCTGAGCGTATCTTCGTGAGCTAAATGGGTGGTAACAGTGCAATTTGGGCTAGGCGTTATTGCGTTTCAACTGTGATTATTGTGGCGTTGGTAGGAAGATAGTCTTTATAGCATGGGCGGCACAAGGTCTGTATTTCTGAGTTGATTGGATGTGGTATCAATGCTACTCATACGTTGCACCAAAGGCCCCAGAGTCTCTCTAGTGATGCTTGTGCTTGGTATTTCATATGTCCCAGTGGCCAACTAATCCTGTGATCTCTATCAACGGTCTTCAAAATGGATGGCACCATTTAACACTACATTCCTCACCATGCGTTCTAATAGTACGCTGCTGACCTCTGACTCAGGAGCACCTGGTGCCCTAAGTCTCTTGTTCGAGACTACCATGCTTGCTCCAGCAATCGCTCTTCGTATCACGATACCGGATATAGACGTTAACCTCGACCACTCCAGGGCGTTAGACTTTACTAGGGAGCACATTTCAGCCCCATGAATGTGCTTAGTTGAACAATAGATACTCTGTTCCAGTACAAATGCTAGTCAAGATTAATTTTGACAGGATTACGAGCCAGTCCTGGATGGTGACGACAAGTTGATGCAGGAAACCGAAGCTCGGATTTCAACATCACGTACTCCTGCTGATCAGAACTCTTCTCCAATAACCAAATTGTCCCTCACTGATTGAGCGAAGCGTATCTGTCGAACCACTAATATTGCTATGACTGCGCTTGAAAACATATGGGGTATCTCATTCTCATAGTACCATCTTGTCATCTCCATCTACTAAGCCCTTTCCCGCGATCCCCAGTATCAGCTTTCCTCAACATCAAACGCAACCCTGACCCACAGACTGCACCCGCCACAACCCACAAGAACCTCCTTCTCGCCCCTCCCCGCAGCATCTTCCAGATCGTCCTCCAGAATCCTAAACCCCTTCTCGTCTCCACACCGACACGCCCTGGTCCACTCGCCCTCCGCAGCGTCCTCATCCTGCTCTTCGAAGTCACTAAGATCCAGCAACTCGAGCCCGAGGATGAAGTCCTGGCTTAAGGTTTGTCCTCCACCGTTTTTGTCGGCGCCTGTGCCTGTGCTGGTGGACAGGATGTGCGGATTCCTTAGGACCCAGTTGTCGTAGTCTGCCCTCTGCTTCGGGTCGTCGAGCACCATATACGCCTCCTTGACATCATCTACGCTGTACGATCCGTCCCTGTTCGCGGTGGATGCGCCCTTCTTGTCCGGATGCGCAGCGAGCAGTGCGTTCCTATATGCCCTTCTCAAGTCTGAGTTCTTCGGTCTTGGGCCCGAGGACCCCGGGCTGGGCACACTAAGGCCGAGGATGTGGTAATAGTTTTTTGTGTATGCCATGATGGCTATAGAGTCGTCGACGAGATGAGTGGCGAGTGTTCAGTGCGTCTGACTGTGCTTAGGCGTTGGCGGGTTCGATATTGGCGTGTTGGCCGTTCGTGGCACATTGACCAGGGAGCGCGAAATTCAAGGCATGACCGTTGTACCACTGGCGCCTCTCGAAGTCCTGCGGACTGCTTCCAGAAAGAGGATATTCAAGCTTTCGTGCGATGTTCCTTGAAGCGGGGGACGATCATGGTGGGGATTCATTCACAAAATTTAGTGGGGCAAACCAAGCCCACGGGACAATCTTTACAGGGTCAATGTGGATGCTTGTCAATATCCGATGCATGTGGCAAAGTCCTCGGTCTGGATTACATACTACGTCTACAAAACCCACGATAGTGAAGCATGTGAGATGTACCGTCACTGTATCTTGGGATCTTCATAGGGATGGTAAAACTGTTAGGCTTTATGGAATTTGATGTCTGCTCATAGGCGCTTATGCGTAGTACCGCGTTGATAGATACTCGTCGAGTGGGTGTTGCTTCAAGCCGCCACAGTAACAGTTTCGTTCAATGGGCGAAGTCGACGAACAGGGGAATAGGGGATTGCATTCGAGGAACCACGCCAAAACCTCCATCTCCACACGCAGCATTTAGTGCCCTCGTACAAGGGAACCAAGCATGTAAACAGGCGCGCGATCAACGCAACCTCGGCAGACTGCATGCTTGATGAAAACACTGCGGGTGATACAGGAGAGTAAAGGGAAACACATCAGTCATGGGGAATTTGACCATCCGACCCGCTCGCTGCTAAAGCCAATTTTCGAAATGACAGGACACACACAACTCCGTAGGACGCTCGCTGCCGTGGCAGCCTCCTTCGTCTATCCGGGAATAGGGGACGGTGACTGGCGATGAACCAGGTCGAAAGAGGTAGGAACTGCTTAGGCGGCGGCAGGGGCGGCAGCGGGTGCCTCCTCGCTCTTCTGCTCGGTAGGTGCAGCGGCCTCAGCGTCAGCAACCTTCTCCTCCTTGGGGGCGGAAGAGTCAGCGGCCTCGGCCTCGTTGCCATCCGATGATGTCCAGAGGGTGAGGTTGTCACGGAGGAGCTGCATGATGAGGGTGCTGTCACGGTAGGACTCCTCAGACAGGGAGTCGAGCTCAGCAATGGCGTCGTCAAAGGCCTGCTTGGCGAGGTGGCACGCACGGTCGGGCGAGTTCAGGATCTCGTAGTAGAAGACCGAGAAGTTGAGCGCCAGACCCAGACGGATGGGGTGGGTGGGGGTGAGCTCGGTCTGGGCAACATCGGTGGCCGTCTGTAGATACAATCAGTCGTTTGATCTGCGCTGTGAATTTCATGGTTGCGTCATACCTTGTATGCCTCGTGTGCAGCAGTCGCAGCGACCTTGCGCTTCTCGCCGGAAGCGAATTCGGCAAGGTAGCGGTGGTAGTCACCCTTCCTAAGTGGCTGTCAGTATTGCGATGTGCTTAGTGAGCCGTCTCAACGCACATCTTGTGGTAGAAAACCTTGGATTCACCGGACTCGGCCTTGGGAATGAGAGACTCGTCGAGGACGTTCAGGACATCCTGGCAGACCTGCTCGAGCTCGGTCTCGATCTTCTGGCGGTAGTCGCGGATGGTGCCAACGTGCTTCTCGGAGCCCTTGGACTCCTCCTTCTGCTCGATCGAGGAGATGATGCGCCACGAGGCACGTCGTGTGCCGACGACGTTCTTGTAGGCGACGGACAGGAGGTTGCGCTCGTCAACGGTGAGCTCACCGCCGATCTGTAATGTGTTAGGTCAAGTCATCGGCGCAGCAGCGTCGCTGCAGCCGCGACGAGGCGGCACAGCGCGTGGGCGGTGTAGGTGTACCTTAGCGACTTCCTGCGGGACTGTTAGCATGCAAGCAGGGACGTGAGTGCGAGCCGCGGTGGACTGACCTTCATGTACGTGACCATCTCTGTGAGCAGTCGGGTTAGCATGCGTGGCCGGCACGTTGGGCACGCCAGCACTTACCATCGTAGCGCTCAGCCTGTTCGCAAAGCCTGGCGAGGAAAGTCTTGCTGTGGCGACGTCAATAAGGCGGTCGTTCGGGGCGGCGGGCTGTGCTTCGTACCTCTCGCGCTGTTGGGGTGGCCATGTTAGCAACTGTTGACAATCATCGTGCCCCGGGGTTGAGCGCCCGAGGGGCATCCCGCCGGCCAGCAACGGCGGGGAGGCGCGCAGATAAAGGGTCACGTACCTCGTTCGCCATTGTAACGGTGTGTGGTGGGCGGGAGGGCTGGTGGGAGACTGGGCTGGGTGGAGATGTGTTTGGAAGGATACAAGGCGGTGTGCTGTTGGGATTCACGGAAGAGTTTGTCGAGTTGTTTTGGGAAGATGGGAGGAAGCGAGCGGCTGTCTAGACAGGTGAAGACGGCGCCAAGGAGCGACTGCCCTGGACACCCCCCCCCCCACTGCGCCTTCTCCAGAGCCGTGTCGCTCACATGTCCCGCCTGCTTGACTGGCAACGAGGCTGCTTGCCTTGCAAACGCCGCTTCCTTCCACATTCACTGTGTTGCGTCTGCTCCCCAGGTACTCTTGGCAATGAGGGGTCCGCGGGCTAGCAGTCGTGGCTCATTGTGTGTACACAAACAGTCGGCGCAGCCAAACTCAATCGCGTGTCTCGTGAGAGTGCGCTGCTGGCCGCCCTGGCGCCCTTCGATCGAGTCTGTTGCTGCCCCCAGCACCGCCGACACCGCGACTGCTGTTGCACCCGGTCACGCGGCTGCCAGCGAGTGAGATGGACCATGCCACGTCGGGGCCAATCAATGCCGCGTAGAACAGGCTAGAAACCCTGGCCCATTCACAGACGTGAAGCCTGAACCACTGCCCATGAGTCGTGTCACTTGAGATGAAGGTCACATTCACAGCAAACATCTGAGTATCGTAATTCTCGATCGTAATGCGAGCGTCGATGCTTGGACGTGTTGAGACACTGCACGAAGCAGGTTGTTTGCCTGCAATTGCATCATATGAGGGGCAAGTCGCCTTCAGCATCGCAACGAATGCCGTGCTTTCCTGATACCAGAGCAACGGTATTGCTGGTGTACCGACACGTTGCCGTGTCCAGTATCTGCACATCGTATCGGGACCCGCCAACGGCTCCCCGTCCGCTGCAGCACGCATCCATCATGCAGCGCATACCTGGACACATGAATGTGGCTGCGCTTCGCCGTAGCACGTGAAGCAGGGATGTGCCGGTGCGTCTTCTCGGTCACCGCTGTCCTTCCGAAAACAACCCGATCGTCTGAGACAGCCCTACGCATGTCTCCTGTAACCCGTCCATGCCCTCGTCTCGAAGTGTTTCGAGGACCAGTTGCCTCACATTAGCAAACGCCAAACACCGAGCATGAGCGCTGCGGTACCCGTGCAAACACCCCTGCAAACTGGTTAGCAATGCCGTGTGTAGCCAAAGTGCTAAACGTAGTGACATACATTAGCCACTGCAATGTGGAGAACTTGACCGCCTCGAGTCTTTCGCGCAATTGCGCAGTCTCCTGCTCGATCCTGGTCTCGGTCTCCTTCAGCTTGAGCTCCTGCACATTCGCCTCCTCTCGGATGCGACCCTTCTCGAGGTTCAGATCTAACCGCACAGATGCCTGCGTCCTCTGAATCTCGTCTCGCAACCGTGAGTTGAGCTTAGCCAGCTCGTTTGTCAACCGTTCGTGCGATGCGCGCGTCAGCGAGGACTCCGTCGAGTCGGCCGTCATGAGCTCCGATCGTAGCTTTGCAAAGTCGACCTTTTGCGTGTAGGTGGCTTTTTCTTGGTCCTCGCGAAGGACCATAGTGCGTGTGAGGTTTTGTATGCTGAAGAAGGTCAGATAGATGCTCTCCAGGTCCGAGTGATGGTCCGCACCTTTCCTCTATAACATCTCCCAGTACTCTCATCATGCCTTCCGCTTGCTCATCTGTAAATCCCTCCTCCTTCAGACGTTGAACGAACTTGAGTGTATCGAAGTGATGGTCCTTGGTTCGAGGGCTACTGGCGCTGAAATTGCGACGGGACACGAGCGCAGAGGCATAGCTGGAGGCGAATTGGGTAGCCTGTTTCTGCGGCTGTAGCATGCGTTGTCGCTGCAGAGCTGTGATCACAGATCGTGTGGCGCATCGTTCAGGAGCTGCTGATGATCTGTGCCGCCTGGCTTCGAATACATTTTGTGCCGGAGCCCTGAAAATGCTCGTGCTCGTCCATGAGCTTTGAGGTAGCAAGAATCGCGGTATCGCTGTCCTCGAGAGCATAGGTGCTGACATTGCGGTGTTGTGGTCGTGAGTGTGTTTGCCCGCAAGAAAGCGTGTGAAGCCGACCTACGCTAGGGAGCTGCGATGTCATGGCTGTCATGGCTAAAAACGGCAAACGTTCCCGGCATCGGCGCAGGTAAAGAGGGTTTAACGACTGTTCTTACTTAGTTACATACGAAAATACAGTTGATAACCGACGATGGTGCATAAAACTGTTTCCGTTCACGCATCAAGACATTCGGACATGCAGTCAAACGTACCACCTGGCGAATCAAAACCGACCTTCCTACGTACAAACCCGCTGCCGGCCAACCAAGGCGTACAGGTGAATTACCTGTGATGTGAACTATTCACATGGAAGTCAGCACGTCCAATGGCTTTTCTCTCCGCGCAGTCAGACAACGTTGCGCACAACTTTCTCGTAGTGACGCCCTGTGTCCATGAATGTCCACACACCATAGTGCAACACCATCCACATTCACGTCCTCACCTTGATTAAGAACTGCGAAAAGACCGACAATTCCACTATCCACCATCAAATTATCTATACACGAGTAAAGATACCCTAGTTCCAAATGTGCGATCCCAAAAACACCAAAACGTTCCAAAGGTACCAAAGCTGCGGCCACCGTCTGCCCAGAGAAGCTTGTGATTATTACAGCAACGAGCATTTGAAATGCTATGCTGCTCCTGATGTGGCAAAGGACGTACCTTGCTGCAACTGGAAAAAAGGAGAGATATATCCAGGCAAATGCCGTTTCTGTCAGGAAGGTAAAGACATCGATCATGAGTATAAGTATGGCAAGGGCTGGGAGAACAGAAAGTACTTCATGTAGAGATGTGCGGTTGTGTGGATAGGAACACTGCGAGATTTTGGAGATAGGCACATGTATGCGTAACAATGTATTGATATTGAGAAAAAGATCAGCTGTCTCACCATCTTACAACACCATTCGTCCAGATGCCATCAAATGCCGAGAACCTGTCCTGCCCTGTATAGATCATGCCTGCGCTATACCGAGCCTAGTGAATACAAGGGCCTAATATACAAGATGCTTATGTCTCATGTTGTCTAGTCCTTGAAATATAAAGAAGTGAAAAGCGGTGATGCGTTCGTTCGCGTTATAGCCCGACGTCGTCGATGACAAGTTTACTTGCCAACAGGGGAACCCGGAGGACGGAACTTGGGGCTCCAGCGCCACTGGGGATCAGCCTCAGCGTCGGCCTCAGCCTCGCGCTTGCCAACGGGGGAACCCGGAGGGCGGAACTTGGGAGACCAGCGCCACTGAGGATCGGCCTCAGCATCAGCTTCGGCTTCACGCTTGCCAACGGGAGAACCCGGGGGGCGGAACTTGGGGCTCCAGCGCCACTGAGGATCAGCCTCAGCGTCGGCCTCAGCCTCGCGCTTGCCTACAGGAGAACCGGGAGGACGGAACTTGGGAGACCAGCGCCACTGAGGATCAGCCTCACGCTTGCCCACGGGAGAGCCCGGGGGGCGGAACTTGGGGGACC